>JAAAKL020000086.1:0-64272 GCA_010016065.2 Carybdea cf. marsupialis auct. non (Linnaeus, 1758) | reverse complement strand
AGTAGTAGTAGTAGTAGTAGTAGTAGCAGCAGCAGCAGCAGTAGTAGTAGTAGTAGTAGTAGTAGTAGTAGTAGTAGTAGTGTCAGTAGAGATAGTAATGGTAATAATTGTATAGTAGTGGTAGTAGAAGCATTAGTTAGTAGTAGTAGTTGTAGTAACAGTAGCTGGAGCTGTCCAAGTAGTAGAGGCAGCAAGAGTAGTGATAGTTTTGGTAGTAGTTTTAGGATTTTTCTCCGTAGTGACAGTAGACGAAGTAGTATTTGTATTAAAGGTAACAGTAATAATGATGTTAATAGTAGTAGAAGAAGTAGCAGCAGTAACGTAATCGTATTAGAAGTCGAGACAGCAGTTTTGGTGGTAGTTTAAGCAGCAATAGTAGTAGCAGTAACCTGACGATTGGCCGAGTATTTGCAGAAACGTTGTTTTAAAAACGTTTTGAACGTGGTAAACTCTTCCATTACTAATAATAAGAGTTACTGTAGCAGAGGAAATAGTAGATTACCAAGCTATGTTTGAATATTAAAAGACTAAACAGTGATTGTGCACCTTTCAGTCCCTACATTACCGCCTTTCAAATACGCCGTAGGTCTATATATGCTTTATCACTATTTATCCGCCCATTTTTTGCAAATACACGAGGGCGAGACTGTTAAATATATGTTACATTTTATCATAGTTGCGATATTTCAGAGTAAATATGTTCAATAAACAATTTAAAATGTCACAACAACAAACAAAGTAAGTACACCATAATATCCCAAAGTAACTCAACATTTTGATTGCTAAGCTGTGATATTCTTCACTTTCATTCCCTTGACGAAGCCTACCTGCCCTGAGCTTCTGAATGTCATCCCTATCAGCAGTAATCCTAACCTTTAGTTGTCATGACTATTTTGTATTTGACCACATGGGGCCAGACATTTGAGAAAAGTGTCCTATATTATTAAATCTATAAAATGATTTGGCTTCCTGTACTTCTGTAACAAGCAACTGAGGCCACGTGGCAGAAAAAATTGAAGTCGAGTGATGTCATACAGAGCCCTATTAAAATTTCCCAACGGTGACTGGGCCGCTGTGTAAATGTTATTAGCAAATAAAGATTATGGATTTCCTCATATACGGGCAGTAATTAACTTTAAACACAGCCACGATCTCCAGAAAAGTACTGGCTCATCATCATCATAGTTGCCATCATCATTAACATCATTATTATCATCATCATCATCACCATTGATGTTACCATGATAATACCTTGCCATTTGCTTTTCCCCCTGTAGCTGCAGAGCAGCAGCGTCTCCCTATTTATCTCTACTTCATTGATAAGTATTAAGTTATTTTCATTGCTGATGTAACTTAATATGCCGATTCTGGTTAATAGGCACTCACCTTACCTTCCTTGTCTTTAAAATTGGCTCAGAGCTGTCAATCATCAAGTTTCACCATGGGAATAAGAATATTAATGATTATTAGCCTCATCATACAGAACTATTAACTACCACGTCAGTAATAGCAATAATGATAATAATAACTTTAGTGCTATATATTTCTTACTCTGAATTGACGTAAGCCACCGTCATTATCTCTTCAATTTCATCAGATATACTTTTAAAACGTCACTTATTTATTGTTGCTTTCTTGTGCAATACTGTAGTTAGATAACTTTAGTTAGATACTAACTATAAAATTTCACGAAGTAGCAAAGCTATTCTATTGGTTAACCATTTTGTTCTACCGGCATTGATCGGTCACAAACTGGCAGTCAAAGTTCTGATTGGCTACTTTGAAAACACAGTTGGGTATAAATTTCTTTCTTTCCTTTTCTTGTTCCATTCTGACGAATATTTTTTACTCTAAGGAGTGTCAGAAAGGAAAAGCTGCTCAGTACAAAAGTGGCTTTGCTACTTTGTGCAATTTATATGCTCTATACTATAAACAAACCCCTTGAATACTCACTTTACAGGCATCTGACTAAAATGGCATAAACTACTGAACATCATATGTATGTAATAGGAGCAAAAATAATAATTATAATATATGACGTTGATATTGACGTTGTTTTAGTAATAACAACTTTTGTTAGCACTTGACTTCCTGTTCTGAAGGAAGCGTGTCTGCCCATAAAAAAATAGGTTGATGATGATGATGATGATGATGATGATGATGATGATGATTATGATGATGATTATAGTACAAATTGTCATGATCATCGTCAGAACTATAGTTCTGTTTTACTTAATACACTCCTATCAGAGAGGGGACAGAGTGGTGCCTTGAACATGGACCTTTTATCACCCCATCAAAAGTAATTCATTGGTGGATGCCCTTCCTGACGTTACCGATGGTCTTTCACCTAATTAAATCCAGGCTATCTAGAATTGAGGGTAAATGTACTATTCAACGCACCAGAACAAACATGTCATCATGTTGCAGACCATACTTCGTTCGGGGCCATGCTGCAATTTAGCCTCGCTCTGAACTGATTTAACAGCAAGATGCTAGAAGATTTAATTCAGATATTTTTTCGTTACTTTGTTCTTTAAGGCAAGGTTTCAACTCATACTATTACATGAATATAGAAGGTTTCAAACCCTGGTAAACTACATATGCTTTGCAATGACCAAGCACGTCTTTTGGCATAAAACACGGCTGGGATTGAGCATTCCAGCCTCTTTGTGGTTCAAACAGTTTACAGGGAGGCTTAAAAGTAGGATGGTGCAGAGCTCAGTGTGGTCTGGGACAATCCTAAGAACTGTATTCTCAGCCAAATCCCCAGTGCATCCATCCTTATCAATATAAAGTCAGGCTTGCTTCAGTAATTGAAGATAAAATGATCTCACTACTATAAATGGTAATATGTCATCATTGGGCACGCGGGTGGCCTTAAGCATACAACAGAGAAAGTCATATCCAAAAACGGTATCTAAACAACAAGGGGGCGTTCTTTGCTTTACGTGTTGCTTACAGATCACTTTTTGGGACATCCGAGATTTTCGCTTGCCATATCATGATGGCATGATTCCTTGTTTCTTCTGCTTTTCATGCGCTCAAAGTTTACGAATTGAAACAAAATAATCATCTGTTTACTAGTTCTCAGCGAAATCTCAGCGAACGACCATTTGACGCACTTTCACCTCCTGACCGTTATACATTCACGATACTTTAAAAGCTACGGAAACCTGAATAAGAGACCTTTCACTAAATGGTCTAGTGACTCTATTTGTTATGCAGACCTCGGCAGAATAATCTGAATTGTTGTCTCTTTGGAAGTCTTTAGCCATGATGGTACCACCAATGTACAATAATATGTTTGTTTTACCTAGCAAGAGACCAGTTTGACTTCAGTGAGTAGTTGCGATGACTGAATCCCTTAGTTACGCGAGCAAAGTCAATAAAGGCTCTCCTTATATGACTCGAAGAGCACTGTCTTTCACTTCAACCAGCAGGTACATTTTTCTAGCCTCAGTTTCAACTCTTCACCTGCTGTATAACTAATTTCACCAGAACGAGATTAAGAGGCGTTTGAAAAGGTTGTTAAGCAGTTGCTTGCTTTGGGAAATCTTAAAGCACAAAAGACTTCGCACAATATCATTTTTGGACGATGCCCAAGTCATGTCGAAAATTTCTGTACGCAATTTTACGGTATTCATTATATTTCTACGATTACACGACAATATCTGCCACAGGGCTTCCACACTGTGCCCGCAGTTGGTGACGATTTTCAAAGCATCATCATTCAAAAAATTGCCAGCCAAAATGATAAGGTCCAAACGCTTCCTTACATGATTTATTTCTCCTTAAATTACAGGTGTTTAAACAAGCAGTGTAATCTTACGGCAAGTCCAGAAATTGAAGGGCATGGCAGAATTGATATTCTTTTGTTGCATGAAGAGTTAGCGGAGTCAGAAAGCATTAAAAGTAAGAGCTCAGGGAGGATTTTAAGCAAGGAAACGACTTAATTACAGCTTTATTTTTAATCAGGTCGTCACGTCCACTGAAAAGTTACATTACATTTTTTTCTGTCTGCTGTCTTGTTTATTTGCATTTTTCCTCGAAAAACAATTTTTTACTCAGGACCTCCTTTTTCTGACACTCCTTAGGTTATAATTAATCGAAGTGAAGCCTTAAAAGAAAGAAAAATACCTTAGAAGTGGTTGTGTATTCGAAAGAGGTTATCAGAATTTGGAGTCCCTGATTGTCACTCTGTTTTTGAATGAAGGACTCAAAGCCACGCAACTGCCGTATTTACCTCATGCTGGACTTTTCATAATAGGTCACCAGTCACTCCGTATACCTATGCCAAGAATCTTGCCTCTGTATTTGTGCCAAACAGTTTCTATTTGGTAAACATATGCTGGAATTCTAGGCCTTTTTAAGAGCAAGTCCGTATTCCAAGAACCAGAAGCAAATCTGTAAGGCCTAAATGTAAGCAATACGGAAAACAGATTTCCGCCGATGTGTCAAGATATCGGAGTTGCGGTATATGATTTGGCACGTTGTATAACTGATACTATGTGCTATTCCGTGACCAGGAGGTCTCTCCGTAGGAACACCTATTAGTGTGCATGTAGAAGTGATATTTATCAAGTTTGAAGAATTGCTACAGTATTTAGAAGTAACAGTTTCAAGTTTTAAGCTATACTTTCATATCCCCTCTTCTTAGTGTGAAATTCCCAAAGGGATTTAGAACTGCTTCTTCTCAAAAACAATGCTGTTGCGGTAGCTATCTTCGACCCATACAGGTGTACAACTTTTCCACTAAATCACGCCGAATCACACATCGAAATAATTCCACCAAACAGGATCGGAAATCACATTCTTAATGTAGTTTAGAAAGGTCTTGCTCGAACTGAACATTAGGCCTACGATTCCGATTTCCTATGAGTATTAGGACCTTGCGGAGAAATAGTGAAGACGCGGAAATCCTTACTATCCCGTCGTTTCATACTCCTGTCCATACATGGTGTTCATAAAACGAAATAAATTTGACATATTTCAAGAAGGAAACAAGGACTAAGTGCTTTATTCCGGTAAAAATAAGTACCAAACAAAAGTACTTAAATACTCCACTCAAACATTTCCACTTGTTTTAGTATGACTTCAAAATGATAGTATAACGGTACTTTTCCAGATACCCCCACCACTATTGTTCAAAACTGTATTGAAAAAGAGTTACCCCACCACTTTTTCCCGATACCCCACCCTAACCCTAACCCTAACTTAAACCAAAACCTTAACCTTAACCCTAACCCTAACCCTAACCCTGTGGAAAAGGTGGTGGAAGGATTCTGTCTCTGAACGATGTGGTGGTGGTGGGGGAGGGGGATATCTGGAAAAGTGCCAGTATAAGAAGAGATCTTTCCCTATAGTTGCCATGCACTTTGGTAGATACCCCCTCCCCTCGTCTGTTTCCACTTTACTATTCAAGGTTCAAACTTCTACCTCAGACCACTGAAATTACAAATCGGTTGGTAATCATGTAATATCCAAGCCGACGTACCATGCAAGTAGACGATATTTGAGATATTTTGGGTTCATTTTCAGTCCTTCTTATCGACTAATCCTTGCCAAAATGCATGAAAACTAACAAAAAGACCTCTTGGTACATAGACTTTTTTTCAAATCAGCCTAGGACAAATAGCTTACAAGCATGAAAAATTGTTTAAAGGGACTTCTCGAGTGTTACTATAGTAACACCAAACATTCTACTGTTTACAATGGCAGACCAAATATGACCATAGTAATAAATAAATTCATGTTCGACTTAAAAGCAAAGTTTACTACATCACAGCAGGACTTTGGCTAGCCATTATTCTCAGGGAAACCAACATTTAAAATTGCTGATGGAGAGTAGGTCAAAGTTTGGGAAGAGGGCTTCAAGATGCGAGGAGAAGCCTTTTGGAGATAGCAGTCATATGGGCCTGTTGGCAGCAACATGAATGGATCTTAAGTACCCAGTACAAAAACGAATAATGAAAGGCAAAGTAATGTTGCGAAAATCATTACTATTTCTTACCATTTTGGATTTTGTTTCAACCCTGGCATCCTAACTTTACAACATCTGAAAACCTTTCGAGAAAAGATAGTAGACTTTCTACGAAAACCATAATACATCGTTTCGGCAACTTCAACTTTACTTACTACTTATATCATTTGCATGACTTACAAATTTTCACTAAGGAAAGTTGATGTCTTGCCCATCTAATAAATGACCATTGCTAATTATTTGCTGTACAAAATGCTATTAGCACTGGGGTGCATTGGTACTGGACGTGCACCGCAAGCCAAACGATTGGAGTATCGATTTGCTGTAAAGGTATCAAATTTTGCTCAACTTTCTATTCTTGCGAGGTTGGTGGAATAAGTACCAGTAGCACTTTAAATGAACATTTCACAAAGAATGTTAACGTCTAACATCCCTATCACGTATGGAAGCAAACTGATGCCTGAGACTGAGATCAAACATTTTCGTTCCATACAAAGAAATGTTTCTACCTAAACTTTGACACATTGGAATACTTTGCAATGATTCTTTACTCTTTAGTTGGTTTTTATTTGTTTTAAATTTTCATGAGAACAATATGGTTAGGACCATCAGCGTTTGTAAGATGTAGACGTGTTTCAAGTTGATCGTAAGGAAGAACTTTAGTAGATTTTTAGGATCGACGAGTGTTTTTACCCTCACCCTATGATCAACTCTTAGCTAGCAGTAAATAAAATGGTTGGAAATTGATGAAATCCAGAAGAAATACGATGTTCTCCAAAAGTAATAGTCTAAACTTAATTTGATCTAAAAGGTGTCAGGTAGCATGATAAACATCATATTTACATCGTCATCATCTTTACCCCCTTCCAATATGAAGTCTAACGCATATCATGATTTAGGTTTGCTCGTGCTTGTACTTGTCTGCTCGTCATCTTCCGTAAAATTCTCGTTCAATGAGAAGTAAACGTTCACCCAGTGTTGCGTAGGGTGTACAGTTCGTCGAGTGCGGACGTGTGTTCATAACCTTGGTAGTGTTTTAAGATTTTACCAAATTTACTGAATTTATATTGCATTTCATTAAATTTTAGATCGCGCTTGTAGACTATTTTATAATTAGAGTTTAGGATCTTAGGCAGTTTTATAGTTTGTGATGTAAGTTTTTGATAAAGTTTTAGGTCAAGGTTTTTAAAGCTTTGTAATGCGCGTGTGAGTATCTCTCTATGGAACATGCGCAGTATAAATGCAAATGTTATGTTGTTGAAGTTCAGCGATAAGCAAAGGCGCAGTTCGTGATATCATCAGACGACAACTCTATGTTCCCTTTGATTGTATATTGAATACTATTAACGACTATATCACTAAAGTATCATCACAAAGATCGACTGACAACCTCACAACAAGCGTAGCTCCGAAGACAGAAGAAAACTGACTGCCTGCTCGTAACCGGAAAATACCTTTACAAGTCTCTCAAGCGTAATAAAACCTCGTTTTGACAACGAGCTCAGCATGATTGGCGGATATTACGCATAGTTTGAAAGCTGTAATGTAATGTTTCCAGGTTAGCCGTCAAATCTCCACAAAGGTAGTTTTATGATTGAAAGGATAACCAAAAATCCATTGTTTTTCGACTCCGTTTTTGATATTTGGGCAACAAAGCAGGTAACTTAATCTCATATTTGGCCCAGCGACTGTTGTGCAAGGTTTGCGGGACGAAGCACTTTACCAATCTAGAAAAACTACCTTCTTCGTGTCCTAGATCTCCGAACCACTTACTTCTTCGACGTTGATTGAATGTTTCAAGTGATTCAGATATTTTGACATTTTTAGAAATTGGAACCATTTCACGTTACAAAGATTGAATATTTTGAGTAAATAAGTCTCCTTCCCTTATTAATTAGAATAGGCATCTCCTTTATTACAGAGTCTTATTCCAGAAAAGTATTTACTGAAAGGATCGTTTCTCGGGCCATTTAGTGATGACCACGTTTGGTATCTGTTCGTATCAGGGGCCTATGCAGAACCTGAGTAGCCATCCTACTGGGTAGTGCAGCTCATCCAATGGCATGGAGACCTACACCCACAAGGGACCGTTTTTATATCTCCTAGGTATCCCTTATTTACTATTTTGTATTTTCATTCTTCATTTAGGGTAGTTTCAATAAGAGGCTCACTTCTCATCATGGAGCCTCTGATTCAGAGAATACTGAATTGAAAGGCGTGTTTATTGGAGAGAGGGCGCTATGCTGAGCATCCATGCTACACTCTATTTGTATAACAACAGTTTTATAAAAATGCAAGACTGTATTTTTCACAACTTGTATGAACAAGATAAGAACCAACTGAGGCTTCGTTCGCACATCTTTTTCACTTTTGTTTTCAACGTGATAGTTTAAGAGTTGCAAAAAAAAATGTATTTCACGGTGTACATCAGTATATAGTGTACCCCTTTCCCTTATTTTCATTAGATACGAAGAGTGCCGGTCAATAAGGAACTGTCTCAAGAACAGATTAAGAACACTTCAGCCTGAAAATAGTTGAATTTCTAAAATCAGCCAGCATCACCAAAAGTTAATTGCTTCTTATTAAAAACATAAATTATATAGCAAACGAAACAAATGTCACTTTTTGAGGAAACTGCACCCTCCAACTCTAACGAAGTCATAAATAACCCATATGAACGGGAACGAGGCAAAATCCGCCCTTTAGAATTGAGTCCGAAATCAACATTTACAGCTTAGATGGAAACCTCTGCTGCAAACTATGTTATTAGCCTCGTCGCTCAAATAGTGCACAAAGCTCCACGATGCTCTCTCGGTAATTTTCAAGACTGAAAGTTCATCCTCTTTCGGCCCAACACCAAACAAAATGTCACAAGCGATAGCAGTTTGCTCATAGCTTTCCTTCAAAAGTCGCCCAATCTGAAGTCAATGAGAGCATCCTGTTATTCCCACACTGACCTAATACTAAATTTTGTCCTTCGTTGTTTAATGCAATCAATTTTTTAAAAATCCAGAATAATAGTTGTAATTGCAGACAGAAAAATTAAAGATTTCCAAGAAGATGGCGATTGACATTGGATTTTATAGTATCAAGACCTTAAGTAAGAGGAAAGCAGTCTGCAGACAGAGAGTTCCAGATCTTGGCAGTCCTAGGGAAGAAACTGTTATCGCTGCTATGGTAGATATTGTGTCGTCAACATTTTGACGTTATAGAACGGTGTACTAAGTTAAGCGTGCATGCTATGATCTTTGCGCAGTTAGATAGACCTTGTCTTATTCAAAAATTTGACTTGGAAGAACGAAATGTGTGAGTAGCTGAGGAAAATCTACCATCGACTTCGCCATTCATCGTGCTGTCATCTGCAGCCTTGCTACCGAAGCATCGGAGCCGAGGACTAAATAGGTCTATGTCTCTAAGAATGTTTGCAAACACGTGGATGTAGCACTTTCCTTTTAGATGTGTGTTTTGTTTGTGTACTCTAAAGCTGAACTGGCCCACCACTTTGTGGGTATATAAAAAACACCGAGTATTTCTTTGAGATTACACCGAACAGGATTGACTCTGCATTTTTTCAGTATGACACGTTTAAATCTAATGTCAATCGCCATCTTCTTGGAAATCTTTAATTCTCTGTCTGTAATTACATCTATTTTTCTGTTTACTTTTTATTTCTACTTCCTTCGAAGTAACTCAATACCTTGAAGTGACAACCCTGCCTTGTATTAAGTGAAGGATATAGAAAAAGGAATAAGGCAGGAAATCTTTCTTATTTTTGCTAATTATAAGTTCCCATAGGAGCAAATCTTAAAGAGTGCATCAACTACCGTTTGGATGTACTCATCCTAGTTGCTTTAAACACCATTTCTATATAGCAGCCTAGGCTATTATACCTGTTAGTAGCAGTAGTATAATAGTTGTCGGGGACGTGTACTTTATAATCTCCTCCAGCAAAACTAGTCCTCCTCCAGGTTCACACTTGAATCTAATTCGCACTTCTCTAGAACTGTGGTACCTAACTTAGAGCAAAAGCGAAGGTTGCAATGAAAAGAGGTTGAGCAAAGATGAAACCTCGGTGGAATTCTTTAGTCATAGTATCCGTGTCCTTTATCTTTCCATGGGCGCGCATACGTACCTATATCCTGCTCTAAACATTGCTATACTAAGTCACATTCCTTTAACAAGTCGATGGAGATTATAAGGGGGGTCTTGTCCCTGTCCCTCTGCATTTTTTTATATCAGCTACCTTATTAAGAGCATACTATCTACTGTTGATCTCTTGAATTGACGCCACATGTAATTTTTTAAAATATACTATAAAGTGTTTCATTAAGCAATTCTTTACTATTCATGTCACAATTTTCAAAGCAACTACTGGTCAAGTGGTCTCACTCTATATCTCAGAAACAAGACGACACTCTTTATTGCAATGTTAGAATATACTGCAGTATGTATTCTCCAACTAGGTTGGTTTCCTGGTGGAATCCTGGTAGTAGAAATCGATTGCTGTTAGAATTTCACGGAATTCCATCCTGTATCAGTGACTTGGCACCTGTTATCTGTTTCACCGCCTTTTCAACTTCAAAGAACTAGGGTTCTGCTACAGGCTCCATAAGGATATCTGGTTAGTGGAGGTCGTCTAATACGGATGGACTGATACAGATTCAACAGCGTTATAACATGCTTTTCCATCTATCGAGAATAGCATCCTTTTCTGTCAACCATTTTGTGCTGCTATAAATATGCAGATAGGAAACCTGGTGTATTTACGTTTCTATAAAAAAATCAGCATTGAAGAAATTTCTGTCTTGTTACTTCTTAATATTGTCGCCAGTTTTTTTATTCCTGCAACTGCCAATGGTTTTCCCGTCTTGTTGACATGCATTTTTTGCTTGACACCTCCTTGTCCTTTCCTCAACAGGTCTTTACAGTAGGACAGCAGAGTGTCTCTCTTCGGTTGAAGGCTTGGGGGTTGTTATCACTAACACGTCTTATCATAATTGTTTGTGTGAAGAGCACTTTTCCGGACGTTCTTACAAGATACCTTAGCTATGGCCTAATAAAGTTTGCCTGACAGAAGACGCTTTGTCAAGTGTTGCAGCGAGCTGTGTTTGCGCCTCTTGTTTGGAGTCATTCAATCTTAAGACGTGAGTTACACATCTACTTCGTAGTCTAACTTATCGTCCCCGCATTGTTTCACCAAAATGACACAGAAAACCACATGACCAATGATGAGCATGCATGATGTCAGTTGACTCGCGAATAATACGGTTTTTCAAATATTCTTGGACTGAACTGATTCACGAGGACAAGTTGGGTAACATGAATACTTGAGAGGTTTATTGCTTAGTCACATTTAAGCCAAATTGCATCTGTCCATTCGTCAGCAACTATTTGATCAGTAGTTATTTTATGATTAAGCATTTGTATACAAAGGGCACATGTTAATAGCAGTTTTTGTTTAAACTGACATGTATGTATCCCTTTAAAACATTCAAATACAGACATATGTATTCCCACTAAAGCACTGAAATCACCATACAGTCAGATAAAGGCAGATCTACGAGAACGTCTGCAGTGCACTTGTACAAGAGTGTTTATTCTCTCTTGAGATGTTCATTAGTGTGTTCATGGCGACGAAGAAGCGTGATGAATCAATTCTCTTTAGACATTGGCCAAGAGACATTCGTCGTGAGCTAATGAGGTACCATTAACCAGAAATTTTAAAACTCAGCATTAACAATAGCGTGGCGGATTGTTGTTGTTTCTTATGACAAGTACCACTTCGTCCAAGTTGGCAATATCTATTTGATGTTTTAAATAACTAAAAAGACTCTTTCTCCTCCAAAACTCTCTATTCTGAGATCCTAGATCTGAGATCCACCACTATTTGACCCTTATGAACTCGTAAAATCTGCTCGTTCCATTAGTCATGGTTGAGACTCCAAGAGTCAGGTCATTCCCCAATGGGATATCTTCCGAACCAAACCAGGCCCATCTTCTCGTCGCAGTGCCTTGAAGGCGTCAGTTTCTTACCTCGCACCAATTTCACTGTAGTTTATGGGTAGCCCTGCTATAAGTAGGGCGCGATCTGGATCGTCTGCGTGGCAGATTTGGTTAACTGGAGCTTCGTTACAGTGAGATTAAAATCAATCAATCAATCGATCAATCAATTAAAGGGAGGGTGGATTCCGAGGCAATCTTCACGGACTCTCGAAAATGTGGGCTTTTAAAGACATCATGGTCTTTAGGCTAAAGCATTGGCTCCCTTTCACTTTTTATACTCATGTTTCAACGGCTGTTCCATGTTTTGCAGGGTGAAGTTGCTGAGTCTCTGTGTTGTCAAGCGCTTGTCCCAAAACAACCAACGTTTCCCATTGATTCGTTTCGAAATTCGTACCCAGCTCTCTCTGTCTTCGCCATTGCTTCCTCTTCACATCTGCGGCAACCATTTGAAATGGTTGTTATCGTAGCCGTACTCTGACCCAATGTCAGATTATCTGGAAATACAGTCCAAAAATATCTAGTTTTCTGTTCTCGTATTTTGTAAGTCGTCAGCAGAGTATCAAAGTAGGATTTCATCGTTATGATTTTGCCAGCTTGATACAGCTGAGGAAGGTAACGAGTTTCTTACTGCCACCACGTGGAAGTAGCGCGGAAAAGCTCGGACAGTCTATGGACGGAATATCGAGTACGAAAGAAGTTCATCTTCGTTAAACCACTGCTGTTATACTCCTTGTGGATTACTCTAAAATAGCCGACAATCGAGGGAAATTGATTTTGCTCTGGTTTTGCTTAAACAGTAATCAGACTTTAAGCCCACGACCAACTCAGACAGATGCTTAGATTTTTGCTGGTGGTACAACTTGTCTTAGGTGAAGGGGCGTCGATATTTCCGTAGGAGATACATCTTCGTACTTTCGTCATTTACTGAATAAAATAGATGTTTTTGTTAGCCGTGTATTGTTTTTTATCGTGGTTTCATTAGTGGAGAAGTGACCCAGAATACAAGGAACTTGAACAGCAGGAAGATTTGACTTCGGTAGCCAGACAACTCGGTCTTCCCCAAAGTCGGATTACTCACTAACAAAATATCTAGTGAACACTTGTCGGCCAGTCGTTACTCGAATTTCTAAGTTTGTCTCTTCTCGAAACGGTAGATTTTTGTGCCTGACTTCTCATATCAGCTTGGATAGGAATATTGCTGCTTAGAGGTGAGTAAACAGCTTAATTCTGCCCTTATCAATTTATCTCCTCAATTTCCTATTCTTTCACGGCTTCTTGGACTGCGTAAGGCGTGAAACAGGTTCTGACCCCGGTTACTCCCGTTCTCTTTGACTTAAATTTTCTCTTTGTAAGCTAGTTTCTCCTCATCTGCTATCGTTATTCATGGCCAGGTTTCTGACATGAAAGTCCTAGTCAACAGATAGGGACGCTTTCACGCGACGACCAATTTTCCCTAGACGTCGTCACCATTAAATCCCCTGTGAATTTGCTTGATGAAATGGGCAGCTATGCTTGCTAAAGAGAAGTCTACGTATTTCTCTGTTCAGATAATAGTTGAAGTTGAATCGCAGACATTACAAGTTAGACAGATGACATTATTTAGCGATATTTTGGGACAAAGTATCTCAGTTACACTCGAACCAATTTTTGGTTGCCATCTGTTATCATTCCTACTACATTTCAGTGCCATATTTGTAAGTACTTTTCATTCCATCTCCTGTATGTTATTTCTCAAAGTTGTTCTATAGCCTTTACCACATGTTTAATAACAGAGTGCTGTAGTCTTCACAGCCAGCCATGTTAGTTAGCCAAATTTGATGAGGGCTAGCAGGTAGCATGAAACTTTTGGTCAAACATTATTTCGAAGCTTGCTCGTGTATTCGAAATACGCGCATGAACGCCTAGAACACCCTGTTTGAATGTCCTCATCAGTGATATTTTACCGTAAAAGGTAACAATCACCACTCTTGTTCTCGGTTCCACCTCGCCACTTACGAAGCCAAGTGAGATCGGCCCACTATTCTCTCAGTTGGCTCTGAAGTATGACAAAGTGGAAATCGCAAGTTCTACATAGTTCGTAAACGAGGGACAGTTTTAACAGTTTACATTCCTATCAAAGCGTAGATTTTGTCAGTGCCAAACATATTTGAATTTTTCGGCGTGGGGACTGACACAATGTGCAACCTGCGTTCCACATCAAGGCAGGTAGAGCATTGATGAAATCCGAGCAACCACTTGCCCCAATGGCTTTCAAATTGAACAGTCAGGAGGGGACAAGAGCTGTTTTCGTCAGATGAACACGTCTTCCATTTTTGCGGTACTTTTCCTAGTAGAATAAGTCAGTAGGTTGAGATTACTTTTTTCAGTATCTTCAAAACACTAAATGGAGTATCTCCAGGAACAAACTCGATACTTTTTGTTACAAGTCATGTGCTTTGTTGTAAGCCAGTAGAAATGTTATATAATATTATATTCACTCAGTCAATATGCTCAAGTTATTACCAATATAGCTCCTTTATCCCTTGGATATTCCCATTTCCCAAGTATTGCGTCAGGTTATTTAAATAGGAGTTAATGGTGAATGGACAGTTACTATGCGCATGATAGTCGACTAGGGAGCTTGGCACGAAGTGTTAACTTGTCCGATTCCTAGTGGGGTGATGCGTTGTTACCCACTTACTATGATCTTGTATTTTTTCGGATCAATGTCCCCACTCGCATTTGATCTTGTACCCCTGCTGTGACCAAAAGGGATAACACGTGTTAATTGCTTGAGAAACCATAAGAGTCCATGGTTGATTTGACGACCCTTGCTCCCAGACTCTATCCAACAGTATAAACTATTCATTAACCTGAGAAGGGAAGTTATTTCGAGGCATTAAAAAAGCAATGTCCAGTGTAGAAAGAAGGTACTATTTGTTGCGCTACTTTAAGGTGGAGATTGAATGCACTCCTTTGTGGCAAACGTTCAGCTATACACATGCTCAATTCGAAGGTACTGCCTGATATCAATATCATGGTTGATGTTTATTGAGATTGTTAAGACGTAAACTTATTTATTGTATGGTAGGTATTTATTGAATTAGGATTAGATATACCCCAAAGAATTATTTGTCATTGATTATTCACTTCCTTTCTAGTTGCAATGAGTTGCAGCCAGTCACATGTGTGACTGTGATTGCTAAATTGAGGTGATTCACTAAGGATATGCTATTCCTGTGGGAGATGTAAAACAAAATTGTTATGACTGAAGATAGGTGGATAGGGGAGCTTGAGTATGATTTTACTCTGAAGGGAGGCCTATTTAAAGGGGATATTTGATTTAGTGAGCAATTTGTTGGAAATGGTGTGAATAAGGTTTTGAGTGAAACTGTAAATATTAAGCTGCTAGTGGTAACGAGGATTTGGGATCAACCTCATAAATTGTAAATTTAAGTATTGCACTGTTTAAAGTTCTTGAGACAAGGAGTCTGGGCTTCAGTTCCTACCATGCCTTTTTTAATTGTGAAAGAGAGTATGTATATATATGTGTATGAATTTTTCATTCACTGATCATAATGGCATAATAGTTTGGAAATTATCTCTGATAGATTCCACTGACAAGGAAAACAGATTAAATAAAAAAGAATCAGTTTGGCAGTACAAAGTTAATTCATGTACCCCTACTAATGACAGATGTGAAAACTCAGTAGACATATCCTGAGTACCACCCACATGGTGGCTGCCTGTGTTAGGGATTTTCATCTACCAGTCATGTCTTCCAGGGGATAGCACAGAAGGATGTTGTTATCCCACAACTTAGCCATACCCTTTGGTGTGAGCAGGTACAAGATGTGGAGGATTCTGGAAGTACTATGCCCCACAGGGGATGGATGTATGTCAGACAGGGTCTTTCGTAGGGCCCACTGCTGCCTTTGATTCCCTACTCCCTTTAGACTGTGGTTACTACCCATGTTTGTCACAGTTTGTGGCAGGTATGAAGAAAAGGTCATAAAGAGACTTCAGAAAGATTCTAACATAACCAAAAGATTGTCGATGGGCTATGAACATTTTAGGTGTTTGTAAATATATTTACCAACAAAAATCTATACCATGGCTTAAGTGCTCAATACAGCAAGGTATAGCAGTCTGATGAGCGTGATGAGAGCTGAAACCTAAGATAACTTCTTTTTATCACTGCTTTGTAATATGCACATATGTAGATAGACGAGTATTGAAAGAATCCCATATCCATGGACACCTCAGTAGCCCCTTTGAAGGGCAGTTTACACTATAGAAACAAGTGTGCTCATCAAGTCATTTTCTTTATGAATTGGTAATTGTGATACACTTGATTCAGATAAGCATTTAAATTTTTATGCCTAACTGAACACTTGGTGATGCAATATTGACTGATAGGTTTAAATATGTTAATACTTTTATAAGGACTGATATGTCTGAATATTCATATAAACATATACCTAATTCATCTCTTTTTTTTTGATATTATTATACCTGATTTAAAAGTTGGGCCACATATTGTAAACTCCTGATTCCCGGACTTATTTCTGTCCTGACAAAGAAAAGCTATGTATTTCATTGTATTAAAAAACAAGGTACTGTTCGTCACCCATCCTTCTTCCAACATTAATGTTATTTCGTTGAAGTATCTTTAAATTGCATCTTCACTGATTTGCAAAACAAAGATCAAAACCCTCCCTATACTCATCAGTCATGATGGCATCTTAGGGAGGATTGATGGCAAGAACCAATTGATACAGAAATATAAATGGTTGCAAGAACCATAATATCCAAAATTATCTTGTGTATAGAGGTTCTTTAAGTATAGTTATTTTTATTTAGTCCCACCACTGTCATAATTTCTGTTGTACGATTTAAAAAAAAACCTTCCACAAAAACAGCATGTAGCTTTCTGAAACGTATCTCATTTCCTGAAGTGTTAGATAAATTCCATGTGTGCTGAAAAGCAGTAATAAATATCCAGTTGTTGCTGCTTAGTGTACAAGGCTCACAATATACAACATTGGATCTCATTTTCTGTCTTCTGTTCATGCCTAACTTTATGTTCTCCTGTCATCACCAAGTGTTGACATAAAGTCATTATTTCAAAAGTGCCAAGATGTTGCAATTGTCTTTTTCTGAATAGTGTTCTTTCCCCATTCAGTTACTTCTGTTATCCTAGGCCATTCCTTAACCCCTTCTTACCCATAGACACAGCAACTTTTTACACCAGAAGAAGAAAGGAGACATTTTATCATAAGTTGAAAGAGGGGTTTCCCCTAAATTTGGTCTTGTGTAATATTATCTCTGATTTTCTTAACTTTGAGATAATTTCTGCTTACATTATCTCCATGAATTTGACAATTTTTCTGAAAGCTGTAGCCTACTGAATATTTAAATACAGCTGAGAGTTTGTTAGAGGAGAGTTAAATTCTGCTCAAGCAATTATTAGTCAAGGTCAGACATTCAAGGACTGGATTGATTTTTATTGTTTTTCACTTTTGGTGTATTTCTTACTCAGACTGAATCTCTGATAATTCACTTTCATTTACAGGCCCACATTATGTGTTAAATAGCTGCCGTTCTATTACTGGACACTGTTTAATTTGATAGCTATTTTTTGTATTTGGTTCTATTGCCATATGTGTTGGTAACAAGTTATTGGATTCCCATTTGATATGTGATGTTCAAGTACTATCACCAATTTATTAATTCAACCATACAACTAACACATGTAAGATTGTAAAATGTACAACATGAATGGTTGCCTGATAGCTACACAATTGGTGAAGCAATTTTTGAGGCTATGGAGAAAGCTATTATACAATAGTTAACCAGAAATTGGGTGTTTGCGTAATGGCACACTTCTTGTACTCATGTGGGGACTAAAGGGCAAAACCCTGTCCAAGCTGACAAAATGGTTAATTCTGTATTATTTTGCCCATAGTTGGTCAGATGATAATCAATCTAAATCAAGAATCAGTCTCGAACGGCAGAGAAACACTTCAAAGTATTTTATGCAAATATGCCTCTATTGCAGCTTGTCCAGCTAGCATTTGTCAGGTGATAACTTAAGCATAATGATCAACATTTGAAACCTTTGGCTGATAGTAAAAACTGCACTACTAGTAGAGGACAAGGTTAATCACTGTCCAAGGTCAATGGGTCATTGGTGTCTGGTGGTGCATAGTTGTTTCTATTATTTCAAGGTCTTCTAAGAGTAACATTTGACATCTTGTATTTGAGTTAATGTTACAAAGTCGGTCCTAAGAGTGAAACACTTTCCTGTTTCTCCTAGTGTAGTTATTTGGCTGTATCACTGTTTATCCCATATTTTGTTGTAGGTCAAAAAGAAATATACAAGTTCCAGTGTGTGATGTGGAAAGCTTAAGATTCTTTTATATTTTAATTATTACCTAAGTTTTTAAGGATTAGTGCCTTTTGATTACCCAGCTGTATCCTGGAAGGTATATTTTTTAGAAGGTTTTTTTAAAATTTTTTTTGCTCAATACAAGGCAGGGTTGACACTTCAAGGTATTGAGTTACTTTGAAAGGAGTAGAAATAAAAAGTAAACAAAAAATAAGTGTAGTTAAAAACCTATATTATTAAGATTTCCAAGAAGATGGTGGTTGACATTAGATTTAAAATGGCCAAGGTGACAAGTAAGTGGAAAGCAACCTGAAGACGGAGAGTTCCAGATTTTGGCAGTCCTAGGGTAGAAACTGTTAGCATAGAAATGCTTGTTTTAGGAATAGAAAAGTCATGTAAAGATTCAGCATACAAAGTGGATCTTAACCTGATAAGGGGAAGAGAAACCAACTCAGCCAACTCAGAAAACACTTGCAAAAGTAGTACCTGTAGAAAAGACTAGAGAGCAAGCATCTCTACATGAAGACAAGGGTTGAAGTGTACAGACCATTTTAGGGCGAACCACATGAGAGATTCCTTTTTTGGGCCTGTCAGATATGTTGGATAACACTTTAGTGCATCAGCCCAAAGATGACAACAATACTCATGCATGAATTAAGCAAAGGGGATGATTATGCCTTTAGTTTCTGAAGCATTGCTTTGTGTGCTGGCTACAATTATTATTTTTGTTTTAGTAATGCTGCAAGCTGTTTGCCATTTTGGTGTTCATGCATTCTTCATTGCATGGTTATCAAGTAGAAAGGATGTTTCTGTTATCAGGTCCAAATCTGGGCTGATTTTTATATCAGTCACTGATCTTGGGTACCATGACATTTTCTAGTTGGGGTGCAAGCGCAAGCTCCCAGATGAAGCACACAGTTGAAAAGCTTGTATCCAAAACCAAAATTAAAAACAGTAGTGCTTTAATTTTGTTGTGGCCAATAGTAAAGAAAAGTAGCACTCTACTTTCACCCCTCTTTCAATCTCATCACAAACTAAGCACAACACACTGCTGCAAACATTTCTCACCTGGCCATTCACCCTCATGCATGTAAGCTAAAAATATACAGGATATCCATTAAATTACACCTGGAATAATTTAATGGGATGGAATTCCTTTATCCAATCAGAACTGTAATGATAATACCAATGGCACTGTTGGAAATGTAACTGTAAAGAAGATAAATGTATACAATGGCACAGTGATTGACAGTCAGGATTGTACAGACAGTAAGCTTTCATTCATGAGAGGTCAAAATGCCTGATTACCAGACAGATGTTGCCTTGCAGTTGAAGTAATTTGATGAAGTTTTCTGCTTGCAATTTTTGCCCCCAAGAAAAGAGGAAAAAACAAGTGTTGTGTTATAATTTGAAAAGGAAACTTTAAACTAGCCTAACTAAAGAATTACAGAGAATAGATATGCTTATGCTTATGAATAATTAAAATAGTAAGTTCTTCCGAAGCTCTGATGATTGCCCATCCTGAAACACCCAGCTGCTCTTGTTCATCACCCCTGCCTTTTACTAAGTCCACATTTGTGCCTTTTTTCTACTTATAGTCATTTAAAGCACAATATCCATTTGCTAGTTTGGACATTGTTGTTATTCCACGGTCATTTTCAAACCTAAAACAGTCTTGCATCTTATAATCACTTTCCACCAATAACCATTACCAAATGGTTTCCAATCTCAGTTTCAACCCTCCATACATTGTAATTTTGGCCTGGATGGAGTTCAATGGTTTTGTTGCTGCACAATTCGCTGGTGTACTGAAAGATCTTGATTTTAGAACCTCATTATATGCAATTTAGTGTGCTAGGTTGGACTGACAGCCAAATGAAACCCTTGATCACACATTGAAGCGTATTTGCTCCATTGTGATAGTAAACTGAACCCAACCCTTAGCTTTTATTGTAGGAAGCCAAAAATGTTCAGTTGGTGAGTCTCACCCTTAGCCTATTCCCTGTTTTGATTATCAAGCTTATTCTTGAAAATTGGCAAAATGCCAAAGGTTGCTTCTTTTTGTTCTTGCTTTCTCTTCAATATATGCTTTTTATTGGCATTTTAGGTAGGTCAGTCAGTACTATACATTTTCCATAGTGTATTTCAAAGCTACTTAATATAGTTTAAGAATCAATGTTTAGAGGATGGCTGTGCAAATAATGTTCAGTGTAGTGTAAATCTCATTTAAATATTTGTCTACTCACAGTTACTAGTTCTTTCAATAAACCTGGCTTTTATAGTGCTCTTCAAATGTCAGCAGTTCCTGGCAGAGTCAGGTACCTATGCTTGTTGCTAATTAAAATGGGATGTTATGTGCAAGAAGCATCTGATATTTTCTCAGCTCACATACCCATTGCTTTTGGTATGAAAACTGTTGTTGTATAGGATTTCTTCTCCTAACCTTAATTCTCCATCACTCGTTGCAAACATGGCAAGCTTGTATCTCTCTATAGACAGTTAATGAGGCAGATATTTTAACAAAATTTTTTCGCATACAGAGGTTGTGCAATGCATACATGGCAACCTCTTTACCAGTAAGTGTCCAAATTTTTAATTATGCAATGTTTTGTGTGTACAAAACATACTACATTGTGTTTAATCTGTGAACAGACATCTTAGTATACCTTTCAGAAGGAATTTTTTTCCAGATCTAGGTATAGATGTTAATTGATTTGACATGGATATGGTTTCAAATAGGCCCAGTTACATTGACCAGAACTTTGTCAAGACACAATAAGCATCCATGGTTCAGTAGATAGTTTACTAGACAGTTCCATATTTTGTTTTGTGGCTTGTTTCCCTATACCAAAGAATTGGTAAACATGAGACATTATCAGAAAAAGAAGTTGAAGCAAAGTGGATTAGTTGTTTGATGTTGAACTATTAGTTGAAAGATATCAGCAAGTTGTTAGCTCGAGATGTTTATGGCAATTCACGAGCAACATCCATCTTTTGTACCCAAGATTTAGTGTAAGAACAATACTTGGATTCTGTAAGTAGTGTAGGGTAGTGCGGAAAGTTGACTTTTGAAAGCTTTCAACATCAGTCACCAGGTAGTTGCCCATAACATTTTCTGTTTTGATAAGCACATTTGTTGGCTCGTATGATTGAACATATTCTTGTTTAAAAATGGAAGAGCTGACACATGTTGCAGATTCTTTCAGAGTGATATATTTATGCGCATCTTACTATATGATCTGCAAAATGCACCAAGTGCAGGCTCTATTGTTTTGGGATAATTTGATAAGTTCCTTTTAATTTTAATCAAGGCATATCACTATTATGTGTAAATTACTACCAGCCCTCGTAATTCAGGTCGACATTCAGCATTGCTGACCTGAAAGCTGACCTGGGGCATCCCAAAGGTAGAAATTTCATGCAGACCTGAGACAGGCCTCATGGCAGCTCTTGGTATCTCCAGCCTTTAATACCAACCTTCAAGGGCGAGAGCTTGAAATTGACTATCACTTGATTTTTCTGCACATAATGTGGCTATCTGGTTTACCCTGCTTTGTGTTGTGGTGTCAAAAACCAGTGGCATCACCAGCGCATAACTTACAAGATGGAATAAATGCCATTGACGCCACAGACTTGATAATTGTGTGCTGGACATATTTGAGATGAGTATTGATTGTGACTTAAGTCTGTAAGCATTTCGCATCCTTTGAAAAACAATTAGTTACTCACCAGATGTCAACCCTTTACCAAAATTGTTTCAAGTACAGAGGGACCAATTTGCTTGCCTACAGATACAAGGAGACTGGCTTTGCACCTAAATCAATCTCTAGGTTGGCAAAAATTTTGTGCGGCCCATGGTTGGCCCAGGTTGGCATCCATGTGCCAACCCCCTTTTTTGGAAATTACAAGGACTGCCTACATGTACTGAAAAGAGTTTGCCACCAGTAAATCAAAGTTCCCTTTTATTTAGAATTGGCATTCCCCTTAACAGGGGCTAGGGCAGTGACCATTTACATAGGGCTTGCAACTGGAGCATAGAACACGTTAAGACCAGATTCCCTTTCTGACATCACCAGTGGCCCTTCCAGGATTTGAACCACTCACCCACTAGACCACAGCAGCTAGATCATGGTGGGTTTTATCATTAGAAATGCACCCAGTTTACACAGTGTGATTGCAGATGTGGATTGACACACCAGCAGTGCTCAGGGTACAGATATATGTATCAGTAGCTCAATCAAAATATCCAATATCTCAGTCCATGTGTGGGTGTTAGTGAGTTGCATATTTGTCTACAGTCTCATGATGTGGTGTAACCATAATATTCATTTTGTTTTCTCCACAATTGCTCACCTTATTGCAATGCATTGAGAACTTGTTGTAGATATATTATAGTATTTAAACATTTAAGTTAGATAAGTTGTGAACAAACACTCAGTTTTATGAAGGAGAACTGTTGTCACTCAATCAAAAAAACGATACCACACCCAAAGCATTAGATGAAAATTATATGATTTATTCTGATGTGTATTAAGCTAATCCTTTTCATACTGTGGTTATGAAGCACTTGGGTGAAGGAAGAAATGGAGCTATCTTAGGTTGGTTGGAAAACCTTGTCAGTCAATAGACTCCTTGCACTTGTAGGTCATGAGACACTGCAAACTATTGTCTGTAGAAAACAAGATTTTAAAACAAACAATATCAGTCTCTGGGCTGGCATGGTAGGCGATTCACATGGAGAATCAAAGGTAATATCAATGAAGCTGCATTCGAATACTGTTAGGAGATTTTCAATGTATAGGAGCCATGATGTAAAAGGTGTTTGGTTGAATTTCAAGAAACTCTTGCAGAGCTGATGACTAGAAGTAGATACTGATGGCTAGGTCATGTTAAGAAGAGAAGAGGTGGTAGACAGGAGAGAGAGCAGACAGTCACTAGGAAGGATATGGTGGAATAGGACTGAGATAGTTGTATTTCTTTGTTCTTAAGTCATTTACCATATGTCAAAGGGATCAAGTCTGACTACACGAAATCATGATGATTGTTTGTCAATGATGTTCACTTACTTACTATTTCTTCAAGATTTTCATGTGGTTTGTTATTAACGTGAAAGTTTTTTGTGAACCACATAATGTCCAGCAACTTGCAACTATCAGTGTTGCATGTGAAACACTGGAAGAGTCAATTTGATTAAGTACAGTGATATTAATGTTACATGTAGGAAACCATCTTAATATGGTATCAGAATATCTCACACCAGAGATTAGCAATAACTGCCCCAAGACAAGCCTTCTTTGCCTTTTCTTCCTTTTTCCCTGTCTATAATCCTTCTTTCTTCATTTCTATTCATGGCATTGGCTGTCTTTTTACCTGCTTCATTTTCTCCTCTCAAGACACAGTCCAATCACATCAATACCTGCAGTAACATTAAAGCGTTTCCTCTTTTCCCTTCAACCAATCTTTTTTCACATATTCTCAGCACCTTTCATTAGTTATGATTGGATAAATTACAGTATGTCCATGGTTTTATCCATCCATTTTAAGGGGCATTTTGTTGAAAAGATGAATTTTGTTGTGATTGCAAAACCAATGAAGCTAGGGGTGTAGGAGGTGCTGTAGGCTCCCCCGTTCTATTGCATATTTTCCACATAAGCTTCTTTGCATCATGCGAAAGATAGCAAAGTATAGTCTTGTTTTATTTCCCCTTAGAACGTTTTATGGTGGTGAGGGTGTAAGGGTTGATTTTTAGTGAATTAGGTAGGGGTGAAGTTGTTAGTGAGAGATTATTATTTTTTAAAAATAGATAGTTTAGGTGAAGCATGCAAAGTGATAGTTTCTATTTTGACACAAAAATAGGATAGTAAAAGACACAGGAGAAAGAGGTTTTAGGGTTAGTTGAATATTAATATGTATTGTTAGGCAAACTGAAGCTGGGCAAAATGTACAATGTTATTGTAAGTGTTCGTAATTTGCTCTAGTATAGATATATTTCTTTCAAAACTGAGTATTAACTCTTCTAGATGAAAGCAGATGATTGTTAGAAGTTCTTCAAAATATATATTTACATGTTTGCAAAGAATAATTTTTTGGAAGGGGTTTTTTGAAAATCTTCACCCGTGACAGCATACTTTTACTGAAGTTATGAAAGCATCCCACCTGCCTCCCCGTATTTACGATCATTGACAGGTTATTACGTTCTTCTGGTATCCCATATCTCTAGCTTTATCCTACATATTTATTTGACGATTTTTGATTATTCCCCATTTTTTATTCGTTCTCTCCCCCATACCCAACCTAGTATAGTTTTGAAAATTAACTTGATAATGTTTTGCTTTTAGGCAAGTCATGATTTGAGATTTAGGTGACATGTAGAACTTGAATGTACATTGTTTATTGCTATGCCTTGGTCGACTTACAGATTGATAGCTTGAGAAATGTATCAACGCAGGGGCTGTATTTCATTGGATAGGCTGCCCGGTCTTTATTTTTGCGATACGGTCGGAAGAGGGAAGGACAAAATTAGGAGAAGTCTTGAGCCGACTATAACATCTACCAAGCCTGCGTCACACTATGAGCAAATAGGATTTAGCAAAGTTTCTTGTACCGAGTTAGATATTTGAGAACTGGGGCATATATAGCGAACTGGTAGTGAGTTTTGTGTCCTGTGTGCCAAGTCATTCAATTTAGAAGTTTGGCTTACAAATGTGAGAGCCTTTGTTTACAAATCAATAGCTGGGGAATACCGACAGATTTAGTTACCACCTACGATGTTGAGTTGTCGTCGCCCACTCTTGTCCTTCTTCACTGTATGCTTTGTCAGCAGTATTTGCCCCTGTACATGCAGCCCTGCATGCCTTATATTTCACTTTTGAAATCTTAATTCTACCGTACCCGGCCAGTGATTTTATGTTCATCGATACATAACTGGAAAACAAACTGCCTCAAGCACATCATAGTCATGTCGATGAAGGTGAAACGTGTTCTGTTTCATGTTTGTCAAGTGAGACAGCCATCGCTCACGCAAGTATTGGTGACAGAACCCCAAATACAAGACTATCGAAGGATGGTATAAAGAAGCCAGTCTACTGACTTCTGATTTACGCTATTAAGCTTGGAAACTTTCGATGTTTATAAAATCGATGAAGCACAGGATTTTTGAAGATCGCAAAACCGCTCTGTGAGAATCCTGTGAAGTGCTAGTTTTGATGTAAAAGTTCTTCTTGGAATGCGTTACTGTGATCATGATAGGCGAGGATTTCTTTCCTGCTTGTTGCTTGTTGCTTGCGCCTGTAAACGCCGCTTTTTCTGTGATAGTTGGTGAACTGCAAAGAAGC
The DNA here is from genome assembly GCA_010016065.2 of Carybdea cf. marsupialis auct. non (Linnaeus, 1758). Classification (NCBI taxonomy): domain Eukaryota; kingdom Metazoa; phylum Cnidaria; class Cubozoa; order Carybdeida; family Carybdeidae; genus Carybdea; species Carybdea cf. marsupialis auct. non (Linnaeus, 1758). The sequence goes on along the minus strand of JAAAKL020000086.1, from coordinate 38,582 downwards.
CTGTCTCCAGTGTTTATATAACAAAGCTATGCTTAGGTCTGACCATATATGGCAGTATTTGTGTGAAAATCTTAGTGGAAAGTGGACCAGCCTCCGATCTGCCTCGTATTAAAACTTTTGGAAGCCTTGCTATCGACCGCAAGCTGCTAAGTAGGTCAGCCCTATTGTTCTAAACAACATAGAAAGAATGAACTGGAATCGATCGTGTGCATGATAAACTTTACGATTTCGAGACAGCGATAAAGACAATGGGGTTTGTAGAATGAAGAGCTGGCGGAGAAAAGTGAAATACCAGCTTGGTAAAAGGCCTTTGTTTTCCACTATTGTTTGCTCTAGGAATGAAGTAATTATAGCCGAGCAAGATATCGGGAGTAGTCCGTTATTGTAGACATGTTTGAGACAATTCTGAAAAGGAATGGCACTGGCCCTTTTTGTGTAAGATACAAACAAAGCAATTATGAGGATAATGGCTCAAGTATCACCCAGAAAGCATCCTCACTACTTTCCCATAATATGATGTGTAGACCTTGGCTTCAGGAGTTGTTGTAGTGTATATCAAAGGAGATCCATTTTTCAATAGTTTGTTCCATTTCCCAGGAAATCATACTGTTTATTTTTATAGTCACAGTTTACGTGTGTACGTTTAGTGTATTTCTTTTAGGGCTTTTTTATCCTTAGGTATAATTAATCTTGAAATGTTATTCTTTCTCAGATAGGTATTTTTAATTGCTGTTTGCAGCCATTATTTGATTATTTATAATTATTGGTAAATTAAGTTTGATTACAGATTTATGTTAGTAATCATCAGTTTTGCTTGAGTACTTAAACGGAAAATTACATAGCAACTTATTTCTCTTATGCAATACATCTATTCAAACTGTTGCATGTTCAAATTGAAAGTGTAGACAAGGGTTGGTCATCCCAATTCACCAGCAAGAGTATTTGGGTTCTCAAGCAACATTAAGACAGAACTTTCTACATCCTATTTGTGGATAGTTGCCAGTTAATTATTTTCTCAAAGGTTATACAGCATTGTTTGTACTACAGTATTACAAATACACACATAAATTTATGAGTAATCAGTTATTATTATAGAAGGGGGTTTATATTGATATCTTTGAAAATTTGTGCTTGAGGTTTTTGTGCACTAAGGACATTTATTTTATTACATGTACTATAGATAAGCAAATGACTTGCAATCACAGAAATTGTGACATTTATTGAGAAGCAATAAACCTTGAAATTTAGTGTCACTTTAATGAGTATGAATATGCCGCATTATTTATATATTTATTATTTATTTTTTGCCTAATGTGCAGCATCAGGTTGTGGGTTATCAGAGTTCTCAATAAGGGAATGCACAAATTTCACTGCACTTCATTTGCAACCCCAATACAACTGAGTGGTTTAATCCAAAACTTCATGCAAAAGGAGGTGTCTGCAATTTTTTAGCAATAACATAATCACACTGAAATGGGTTATAATCGTGCAGACAAATTTATTTGTCCATACCATCTGCAAGGATAATTGGCAGCAAAAAGACAACACCCCAAATACAAGCAACAAGGCTACTTGAAAACAAGGTTTGATATTGACAGATGCCATAACTATTCTGAACAGGTCTCACTTTCATACCTCCCTTGAGCATAACCCATGGAGTTAAAAACAATTGAACCCTACTGCCATAAACTCTCTCTGTAGTGAATTTACTGACTGTCTTTGTGTAACCACCCTGCAGAATGAAATGTGTAAATGATTCAGTTTGTGGGGCACTATCTCCCAGGTTTAAGTCAAAAACTGTCAACATGATACTTTGTGCATTGTGTACTACAAGCCTCAAGCCTCCTATTCCTGATCAATTTGCATGCCAGACACCCACTTTTGTCACATGTAAAACCACTATTGACATCATACAGGAAAGATTCTGGGGACTTGCAATTTTTGTCTGGATGAGGGTGATAAGTGTTAGGCAAAATGATTATTTTACTTTATTTGGCTGATATAGCTGAAAGAAGGATGATGGTAGGTTATATGTGTGGAATTTTAATAAATAAGTCAGTCTGTAAACACCCATTTTGGTTATGGTCTTTTAAGCCTGAAAAACCCCTGGTGCTTGTCGTCGAGCAAGGTGGATTGTGGACTTTATGGTTTTGATGTGGAGTGCACTTCCTCAAAATTTCTGTTTCATTTTGATCATTGGGAGAACGAAGTACAATGACTTTGTTGCCATGATCAAATTTCCCATTTCACCTTGATATGCAAGAAATCCATAAGCAAAAGCAATCTGAGATACCAACTGACCAAAAGAGGATTCACTACACTAGTGAAATAGACAGAAGTACATCAAAGCTCAGGTTCAGCTTGACATTCCAAAAGGGTGGAAGAGTCAAAAAGGAGGAATGAGCAAGAATGCTATGGCCGCACCTAATACATATTTTGTACACCTTGATTATGATGCACAACTTTGTTATCATATAAACATTTTCTTTCTACGGTGATGTTTATTAAAGATGCAATACTTTTTAACAGCCTACTTAAGAATTTTAGTTCTCATTATTTATGTGCTTGCACCAAGGTGTTTTTATGGCAGATTTATTCTTAAGGTAAAACAAAATACATCTGAATTTTGTTGGCCCAAATTTTTTTTAATGATCAGATGCGAGAAGCAGTTTGTGTGTAGAAGTATGTTAAAATAACAACCGAAGTTACTAATGATTTGGACAATCATGAAGAGTCTGCTAAATTGAAGTTTAGTGATATCACATGTCTTATTTCCTGTTGCAAAAAGCAGAAAGTTTTATTTGTAGAGTGATATTTTCATGTGTCGCACAGTTAACTTCTGTTAGATAGCCATGGCAAAGCATTTTGGCAGTCAAAGAAGCATCTCAGTATTATATATAGGTCAGCAATATTACTGATAATTATTACATGTCTCATTGATTTATTTTCAATGCAACTTTGCAACAATTTTCGGTTACATCGTCCTTTCATTTAGGAAACCCCAAGGCAGATGATGCATTTTTTGTAAGTAGACTAGGTTGAGATGAACATTTGGTTATCAGTGTAGTAATGCTATAGCAGCATTTTAATGACAGTATCATAATATAGGTAGATGTCCCCATGTACCAAGGAGCAATACTTTATGTGGAGGTATGGAAGCTTGTAGTAACTGAGCTGTGGAGCCTTGTAATTCTCTACACATCACTGTACACTGACAGCTAGTTAAGGCTGTTGTGTAGAGTAGACCCCCCTGGGTTTGTGAATTTACTATGGAATGACTACCCCCCAGCCAGTGTATCTGTCATTGAAAGTTACAAAGTATTCCATAGAATATAGGAACTTAGCATTAAAAATGTGCTTTAAATTTGTGATATACAATACTTGCACTTTCAAATGTTTACTTTAAAGACAAATTTTGCCGAAAACCAATATTAAAAAGTTGTTGTGATGTAATCCTTGATACATGATAACTGTTACTCTGCTTTTACATCAACCGTAGGTACAGTCACTTTCCTGTGAACTGAGTCTAATGAGCCTCAGAAGTGTTCAAGGTATGTGGGCTTTACAGAACTATCTTATATTTGACACTGGAGAAAATCATATTTGTAGTTTAAATAATATGAATATACATAATATCTATGTGGTTCTTAAGACAAAGATGTAGTGTGCAATGATAGTATGCCATCATAATAAAGGCTACCAGTAGCCCAGAATAATGTCCTTAAGTCATTTTTACATGTATATATGTACATATGACGGTAATTGCATCTATTTTTGTTTACTTTTTATTTTCTACTTCTTTCAAAGTAACTCAATACCATGAAGTGTCAACCATGCCTTGCATTAAGCGAAGGATTTACAAAAATGTTCACCAGCCAATGGTTTGTCAGTAGGGTTTCATAGCCATAATAGCTTTTTGTGACCAAACCCGTGAGACTTTCCCATAACTGAATATCTAGTTAACCTTGTCAAGTTACTTAGAGCTTGATTAGGTCTGCCAAGGGAGGAAACATAAAGTCCCTGACCCAATGATACCTACCTCCAGTATGAATTCCCAAACTCGTATTTGAGGCTTGTGTAGAGTCTTGTAATAATGCATGTCTGACCTCAACAGTAAAACAAAATTACGAAGCAAATAGGCATTTTGGTGCCAAGAGGTATAGGGTATAATATGAAAATGATCCACATGCAAAATGAGCATATATCAATTCTGTTGCCATTATTATCATTAGCCAAACATTGTTAGCACTAAAAATTTTAAGTCAGTTAGTTATGGCATGGAGGAACCTAACTCAAAACATAACATGTTTTGCTTTCTGTATAACTCAGTATTGATCAAATATCCAAGGGATTAATATCAGAATGCATTTGATTCTTGAGTGGTTTTCATTTGCTATTGTTAATTCATGAATCTGTGGTACAGAGGAGGCAAGAACAGAGCCTTAACCATTACATCTGGAAGCATGCTGGTGTGTACAGCATAAGAGATCAAAATATAAGATTGATGTTCAGTTTCACGTGCATAGTTAATAAAGATAGGCTATTCAGAAGTCTGATAAACATGCATGGGATTCAAGATGACCTGAACAGAGAGCAGTCATTTGATTTCAAATGTGTATGTCTAGGGAATACTGAACACCTGAACTGGTGGCATTTTCCATGCTGTCTTTTTTAAAACTGCAAGCTAGATTAAATAAACATCTTATTTATTCAACTATTGATCCAAATGGCCTAAGCACAAAATGGGGACAGGTTCGTCCTATGTTTACAGCAATTGTGTAGCATGTGAATCAAATGCCCATTCATTGCCTATATGTTAACATCCCATCTTAGTACTCCTGATATTGAATTATTAAATTGTTGCTTTTTCTGACATAAATTGAAGGCAGTTTTGTGGACCAAAATAGATCTTTGCAAGCCAATGCAGTTTGATCATATGTTAGTAGGCTCTATATTTCTTTCTGCAGTTCAGACTCAATGTTGATCTTTGAGGATCATAATTGGAGAACTTTATTGTTAAAAATGATTTAGATTGCAGAAAATGTCATTTTATATGCTGTGTGGCATTTTTAATTAGGTAGGTAGGTAAGTAATAAAAGGTGCCCTTAAATGATAACAGTGGGTAAAATGATACACTAAATCCTTTTAATTTGGAATGAGGGAATGCCTTACCCTCAGGCACCAGTAGATATTTTAAAGTTGTGACTTTCTAGTGGTAAGTGTTAAAAAGAAGATAATATGGGAAGATGGAGGAAATAATTTCAAGCATTTTGGAGTATTATTTTAAAAGCTATGTTATTTTGTTAATACTGATAAAGTAGTACTTACATGGCCAGTTATTGAGAAGAGATCTAATGTTTGAAGAGATACTAGGAAAAACTAAAAATATTACCACCTGATTTTTAAACTGCAACTTATGCAATCATGCTTCCCTGTAAACATTGACTAGTTAAAATTACCTCATTTGTGTTGAGTGGCAGGCCACATGGCCACACCACCACCACCACACCAAGTAGATCAAATTTATGAAAATGGGTATATTTGTTAAATTAAGGATTACTTTGGATATTTCACAAAAAGCAACATTTAAGCGAGTATCATTTCAAAATGGGTTTTTAGAATGCAACAAGAGGATGGGAGCTGCCTTCTCATTATGGGGGCATTCTATTTAAAACAGGAAAGTAATAACATATGAACTTATGTCAAAGGAGAGCACAAATATTGCATTTTTTATTTTGAGCAAGTAGCAAGAGCTCTATGGGAAAGACAGAACAAGCTTTGTTGTTGTTTCATGTACTGGTCTGCAGAAGAACAGCAGGTTGTAAAGAAATGAGGTACTGCAGATATTTGTGGGAGGGAGCTGGAAGAAAAACAAAATATGAGATGTTGGATCAGGATCAGGCTGTTGGACAGATCTTTTTGTAGAAGAAACCCAACGACTTACAGCTAACATAAGCAACTATGTTTGAAGTCATGTTGTGAGACATGGGCAGTGAAGCAGGAAACAATGATATGAGAATGGTTAGGTGGATGTGAATCACCAGCCTAAGAGACGGAAAAAGTTCAGATGAGTTAAGAAGCAGGCTAGGTATTGATAACATCAAAGATGCTATGCAGATGAGGAGGTTGAGTTGGTTGGGTTAATTGATAATTGGATAAGAAAGCATGGAGACTTGATTGTCCATGCAGTGAAGCCCAGAGGTAGACCACGGAAGACATAGCAAGAGGTAATAGGACAGATTTAGTGCCGAGGAATTTGAGTTTAGGTCTAGCACAATCTAGACATATTGGTATTATATTGGAAGACAGCCATTAATATACCCTGTCCAACCCATGCTAGCATGGGAAAGGGGCATTAAACAGAATAATAATGACTTCGACAATGATTCTGCTTATAACAAGCAAGTGTGAAATAATGACTAATGACATAAAAATTCATTTGACTGAAAACTGCACTCTTGCAATGCAAATAGTTTATAGCAAAAAGCAAATGTTCAGGTTAGAATTATCTTACTTCTTTCAAAATTGTAACTTGTAGCAAGAAGGAGGAAATAGTTAAAATAGTCCAAGCATGTTCAAAGGTGATGTCTTTTGGCATATTGCACTAAAAACAAGATACCAGGGCACATAAAATGACAGTCTCAAGCGCCCGCAATATGCCATTGATAATTATTGCTGTGTTGGGTGATACTGTCATGTTAAATAGATATTGATTTCAAGGTATTTCAACTACATCCTTTTGACTTTGTTTTAAAACCTCATTCCCCACCCATATGAGAAGTATATGGATTCCCCATGTAACTGGTTTTTCCCCACCATCAAGGCTTGAAACTGTTAATGCTGTGGCAAAAACGTTTTTCTTCTCTAACTTCCTGGGGCTAAGGTGGGAAGGATGCTGTTGATATATAATTTTGAAGCTCATAATAACCGGGATAAATATTTCTAAAATTGAGGTGATAAAGATGTTTTTAACTAGCATAATCTTTTTCAAGTTTTCAACTCTGACAAATACAAGAATCCCTTCACAAAGATTTACAATTTCTTCAGTAGTTATATTATGGGAGGATGCTGTTGCTACATAAACTAAATAATGTCCAGTATTCTGTCATAATCAAGCAGACCTGAGTAATGTAAGGAAGGCATGCAAATATACTATAAACTATATGGGGAATTTAGATACTTTTAACAGGACAAAATTGGCCCTTAGACATTCTTTTTTGTATACTTCAAAAAATTCCCGGTGATGCTCATGACTCTGCTAGACGTCAATGAAAAACATATCTTGATATGGCGGTGTTAGAAATGTAGCACCAGTTTACAAACTGTACTTGACAGAGTTTGCTTAATTTGCGTGATCTTTCTGCAAACATGTAACACAGAAATATGTTGGTGTGGAAAGGGGAAAAGATGCCTATAACTTTTCACTTAGGAAGAGGATATTAAACAATACATGTATGCTTGTGTAGACGTTAATTTTATGGATGAAATGTACAAAATAATGAGAAGTTCACCCAGAGAGTATCAATTGAGATTGACAAAGGAACAAGTCTGAAGTGGTCAGGTTACAGGAGAAACTACTGTCTAAAAGGGCTACCCTGTGACTCATAGTTGGGATGAAGGGAGAGGCTCTTAGGAATGATTCTTCCCAGGGCCATTAGGCCTTTTAAAGTTAGTAAATGGGGTCCTAGGCTGTAAAAGGTTCACGGGTGCTGACACCCAGACTAAGTGATAAACATTGAAGGAAGCCACATTGATCCCTGTTTTTAAAATTGACCTGGTAAAATGCAGAATGTAAAAAATGTTTAGGGCAGGCTGGGGCTTCACTGTGCAGGTATTTACTGTCATCACAGTTGTTATGTTATATTAAAGGAGCATCAGATATTTTCTGGTTTTTGTTTTCATGTATTTATCTTGTATTGCAAATAGATTGACTTTGTTTTATATTTCTCACTTTAGTCTGATGACCCCTACTGAAGGCACAAAACTTGTCACTGACACAGGAGAGGCATGGACAGTAGCAGCATCTGATCCAAAGAGTGTAATGCAAGTTCCAATGACCCAACCTTCATTTGGCCCAGAAACACTTTACTACGTACCTACAGAGTTTGTAAATGGTTATGGACCAGCTTATCCAGAAACATCAGTAACTTTGAATGGTGAAATACACACAAATGCTGCTGCAGGAATACAAGAGTCAACTACACCTCCTGGGGAGGGGACATCTGTGAAGGACTCCATACCACCTTCTGAACTGAAACGCTTAGTGAGGCAGCAGTTTGAATATTATTTTTCAAGGGAAAATCTAGCAAATGATGCATATCTTGGTAAGCAGTTCCTTCTCTAGCAGTTGATTTTCTCATGCTGTTTTCTCAATTAATTTTAGAATCGTTTTAGAGTTATTATAGAGTGGAGTATTTTTTAACAATTGCTCAAACATCTTATGGTGACATTGCTTTCTTGGTGAAATTGTTTGCCCAGTGATCAGAATTTATTTTGCATTTTGTTTATTGTACTGACCTGAAATGCATCTATGTATTCTTTTGCCATACTTGTGCTCCTCATAAAACTGTGTAGAAGAGCTCAAAACTGCACTGCTGGGTGCTGCTGACATGGTTGGGTCGTATTGACTTACCCCTGTTCCTTAAGATGGCACAGGGTACTGATTTGATTCATGTCTCCTACCAAAATGGAAAAGCTTTGAAAAGAACAGAGTGCAGGGGGCAGGAAGGATGTCTATGGAATTGGGAAGCAGGTTGATAAGGCTTAACAGGTTGAGTTAAAATTGTTGAAATTGAATAGGCAGGAGAGGTTGAAATAGATGAAGTTATTGAAAGATGGAATTTCCAACTTTGAAAAATAACAAAAAAAATGGTATGCCCCCTATATGATTTGCACAGTTTTCATGATTGTTGACTCATCAAGGGGGAAAGTTGTTGAATTAAAGCTCCGAAAAAATACTGGGTGCACTTGGAATAAGGAAGGGTCCAAAAATTCCTGATGAAATAGATCATATAGAAATATGGGTGAGGACATTAAGTGCTTGAGAGTAGTATATTAGTTCAATAAGGAAGCAAAATGGACATCAAATCAAGTGGTGCTTGAATTGTGTCACAGTAGGGTATTAAAAAGGTACTTGCACCACCATATTGAGTGTGTCATTGGGCCTTGAGCCAAGAAATCTTTGAGGTACCCCAGGCCTTGCCATGAGTAAAATGACTCTCGGGCTCAAAAAAGCTCACGTTAACAACCTTGCGTGAGCCTTTTCGCTCTTAAGTAAATCGTCACATAAACAAAATTGTTGATATTTGAATTTTCTCACAAGGTATTAAATGGTCGGGAAGAGCTGAATTTCCCGAGCGTTATGGCGATCGTGAGCGATCGCTCGGGATTCATGGCAAGGCCTGTACCCCTTGATATCACTCTGAGCGTACTCTCTCTATATATCACAAATCTGCTACTGTACTGTAATGTACATAGCTGGTGTTTTGGTGAACATTACACTATTTGCAAAATTTATCCTTATCTTAAGCTGATTTCTATCATTTGACCAAACTTTGTCTTGCATATCATCAAAAGGAACTTGAGTGGAAATCAGGTTAATCAACTAATAGTAATTGCATCAAAAGATTGTGTGCATAATGTCCATTGAGTTTTACAAGAATACAATGTAAGTAACATGTTCCTTAGAAAGATTTAGTATCCTTTTTTTAAAATAATAATCAGCAAATAGACTGGATTTGTTATGGTACATGCTTCATGATATAGGAGGGGAGGGGAGACACTCAGTAGATTTTTTATTTTTTGGACCCACTGAAGCATTGTATTACCCCCCTTAATAATGTTCCTCTTCCCCAAATAGAAAAACATGCACTTACATCTAATCCACCTAGGTGAAGGCTTGTAGAAAAGTTGTGAGAAGACAATTCACAGTTTCTTATGTAGGCAAACCCCACTGAGGAAAGAAAGAAATAAACAAGCAAATGGAGAATTCCTCCTTAATGTTGATTACAGGCCATGTATGTGGCCAGCCAGAACCTATGCTTTCATTGTAGGTCTACATTAACAGCTTCAACTTAAAAGAATCTCCATGACCATTTAAAATTTCTTTAATAATGTCACAAATAGCTTATCTTGCTATATCATTCTGGAGTTTGTTGATCTTCTACAATCAATTATAGTTCCTCGAATATTGTAATGTGAAAGACTTTTTAAGCAACCAGGACTCAAGGTTGCAGTCATATGGGTTGAATTGCTGGTTTCATTCTCTGATGATGACATTTCACGCAAATCATTTGAAACCAGTGTGAGATAGTCAACCTTCAATGGTTTGTAAAGGTAACCAATGGTGGCTTCATCCTCCATTTTGTTTTGTGTTTTCTACCAGCTACATGCAAACACCTAGTTCAAGCTGGGGATACTGAGTGTTACAGCATCAAAAACTGAGCATCCCTGGTCCTTACAACAATAATTTTGTTCCTCATGATGTCAAAAACTGCCTTGTTCTGAAAAAAGTCCTATTCCTTGAAACAAAATGAATGAAAAATCGAAAAAATTCTGACCACAGGAAGTACACTTTAAAATACACTCAAGTTGACACCACAGCTGAGGTGTAATTTCTTGGAAATGTCCATGGACAGTTATTTTTCTGCCATTAAGATGTAAGATGTGATGTTGTATGATGTTTTTCAGGGTTTAAAATGACATCTTTCCTCGCAAGGCAGTTCAGACATTATTGCACTATAGATGTCCTAGAGACGCTTTACTGCCCCTTCAGTGGGTATAGTTTTGAGTTTTCACTTTTTTCCACAAGATGGACAGTTAGATAAATAATATTTTCTTAGCATTAAAGCCTGCCTCACTAGAGGTGCAGGGCAGTTAGCCATAGCCCTGTTGGCCTCCCCCTAAAATGGTCACAGAGACCACACTTCATGGAAACCTTAATGGTAGGGACTATCATTAAAGCAGTAGCTCCAACTGAAATCCCCAAGAATAGGTATTACATTGCTTTCAACAACAGTGGAGTTCTTTATGCATGGATTTACAGTCACTTTATGATTGATATGGTTGAGGAATCAGGGAACTGAACTTTTAATGTGAAGTCAGTGATTTTATGTGAAGCATTCCAGACACTACCTAAAATTTCATACTTAGTCACAAGGTTTTGAATGCAGCCAAGGCTGTAGTGTGATTAGCACCCCAGGCTTCTATAGGCATTAACTGTTTCAACAGTCTTCAGGTCTATGAGATAATGAGCTTTAAAAGTCAAAAGTGATAAATTTATGGTGTACATAACCACTCTTGTAAATGTTAAAGCTTATGATTTCAGCTGAAAATAATTTGCTGGGATTGTGAAGCTTTTGAAATAGCCACTTACTTTAGATAGCAATTGTGATCAGACCCATTATGTGGAATAGGAAGTGGTAAGATAACCATGGCCTGCTGGGCCTCTGCCTGTGAGAAGAATTTTGCTGTACATTCTAGTTAAAGTGATATCATAGTCCATAATAACCTAAAATTATTTTGTTTCATTGATTAGTATCTCAGATGGATGGGGACCAATTTGTCCCAGTTGCAACTGTGGCCAGATTCAACCAGGTATGTGGATACCTTCATGTAATCCTGTTAATTTGTAGAATTTGTAAATTTTCATTACAGGGTGTGGTTTGGATAGCTCTTCTGGGTACGTTTTAGTGTCACTTGTTTCTTCATTCTCGACAACACTTTTTCAATAGCCAAACGTTGAAATTTATTATTACCTCTTGCAAAGTTAAGGCCACAGAATGGACTGAAAAAAGGTTATTAACTTCCTAACCATATATCAAGACTACACGCGGACAGTTTCAAAGCGATTTTCCTACCATTTCATAGTAGATGATTAGCACTTAGAAACGTCTTTGAAACTACCACTAGCCAGGAAGCTCCATACAAAAGGCATCATAAGCTAGAATGGTTATCAAGAGAGAAGGTGGTGGAGAGGTAGAGTATACCATTTGGGGTTTTACAGTACAAACTACCAGCCTGTTAGAGTCAGCCCTTTGATATGTGAACTACTCGGTAAGTCATTTCTGAATATGGTTTTGGCTTTTGTGCCAAGCAAACATAAATAGACACATTAAATAACTGTTTACCTTTTAAATGCTACTCAAATGTATAGGTGCCTGATTGGCAGTCATTGCTAGGGGAGGGGCTATTGTGATGCTTAAGGAGGAAAGTAACCTAAAAACAACTTATACATTGAAGCAGAAAACGATGACTATTCTTAGTTCACAGTGGGGTCATGGAGGAGCTCAAAGGTACATTTGCCAGTAACTTTGGAAACCATCATTGTTTAGATGTGGTGGGGGGCTCTATGAATGTGTGTTATGGAGTGGAACAAAGGGAATTCAAAATGTTTGCTTACGTAAAAAATATTGGGGTCCAGTGCGCAAAACTACTTACTTGGTAATAATGAACCCAAATCCTATCAATCATTAAATGGGCTTATATCCAGTCTCAATAAGCGGAAGCAATCTGATTTAGATTGAGGGCTTGTTGAATGAGGGGCGAAGTTTTATTTAAGGGTGTCCCATTGCAATTGTTATTCATTCTTGCCCACTTAAGAGAACAAATGACAAGAAACCATTAACTGTACTGAGCACTTGTTTTTCATATAAGTTTTGATTGAAGTGCATTCTATTTCTATTTAGTTGTTTGTATGGGAGGATGCAGTTTCCAATGCACAACACTTGTGTTCTGATATTCATAAAGATGATGTGGATCAACTCTAGAAATTCAAGTTCTTTGACACCTTTTTTAGCATTTGAAACTTTGTCACTAATATGTGAATCCTTCATTCTTGTGTTAGATAAAAAAACTGACGTCAGATATGGGACTAATTGTTGAGGCAATTAGGGGTGAGTATTATTTCCTCTGATATACCTAAAGTGTGTGATTTGGTAGTTTGTTTTGATTTTCCAGGTTAACATTACTAGTCTAAGCAATTATTACGTACTTCTATGTAGTTAAATCGATCTACGATATGGCGCCCCTGAATCCCATTGGCCTTGGGGTCTGCAAGCAATATTAAAGGGATACCTAAGACGCCAAGGTTGGCTAAGATACCATGATACCAAAGACGTCACTGATAATCAGTAGTGTTAACCAGATATTGCTGGAAAATACTGTCCAAACCTATTCGTATTACCAAGATCAGTCCCCAAACCCATCGCCTGCTTTGGATGCAAACCTATAACCACGTAAGCAGAATTACAGAGCCTATTCAAATAACATACATTGTCTGGCTAATTGGAGATTTTGGTACGCCCAAAAGTAGTGATGTAGGACTGTGCTGTTTAGAATGTGTAGAATCGGTGAAGCCCATTGGCTGGAGTTTAGAGTTCATTAGTTTTTTAGAATTAAGTTAGTGCTCTGTCAGTAATATCCTTACTGCAGGACAAGATTAGTAGGGAGAAGAAGATTTCGGACCGCGGACGTAGGTGGCTACTAGGCTAGTGTAAGATGAAGGAAGCGTACAAAAATATGCGGAGATGGAGAGAGCACTGAAAAAAACAACAAATAGAGGTGTGAAGCTAACAAGCACTTTTTGGAATTTTTTCTTCACAGTTGTCACTACCATGTTTTGAGAATCCGGATTTGATTTCACAAAAATTTAAGGGTGCCAGGGTGCCTCTCTTGATTCAGTAATCCAGTTCGATATGCTGTGTAATCTTTTATATTGATGGCAGTTTTGTCGATTGACTGAAATCTTGTCGCTTAGAGCCTTGATTTGTTTCTTGTTGTTTGATTAATGGGAAAATTTTTTGATTGGTTAATGGTTTTTCTGAGAGATTGGAAATGATCGTTAATAAGGTTTTCGAGGCACCCACATTATACGAAGTTAATAGGGCGTATCATTCGAAAAGGCAGAAACTGGTGCATGTATTACGTAATGGGTGTTTGTATGTTTATCACCTGAAATCTTAAGTAGATTTTGTGCCCACAGTACATGTTAATGATCTTATCTACTTTGCCAACAGAATCGCCCTACATTCAACTAAATGACAATGGGGAAAAGGTTAGGGCTAATATGAAAAGATGCATTGTTATTTTGAGAGAGATTCCAGATACAACTCCTGTTGAGGTAAGAATGAAATCATTCCAACTGTTTCAGCGACGATTTTCCTTTTATGTTGATTCAGTATCTGCACTAGCTTGCTATCAGTTTCATAATGTATCCATTGAACACGTTGTAACTAGTGAGGTTTTCAGCAGGGAGCTTAACCAGAAATCGAGTCACTCCAGGTAGTATCATTCAACGAATTTGTACTTTGCACCCCCATGTTTCTGGTCGCCATGGAGATTTTAAGTTCAATGGGACTTGAAAGTGAAATGACGTAGATGAATACTTCAGTTGAGGAACATCATCGATGTGATAGGCGATGCTTGTGATCGGAGATGAAAGAAATGAAACTGATCGATGGTTTATGTACTTGCTGAGCATAAACACGGAAGCTTATCCACGGACAGAGAGTCGAAGGGGATTCGCTTTGAAGTAGTTCGGCGAAGGAGCGGAAGATACATGAAAACATTTAAACTCTTAGTCTCTGCAAGTCTTTGCGCATACGTACGTATTTTATCAGTATAACAGACAAATAACAGCTACGACACATTCTTAAGCTAATGAAAAAAGGGGCTGCGCATTCGCTAGTTACATGTGGCGCTCTTCCAGGAAGCCCCGTTTTTCATGCATGTTTATTAGCCCACTGCTTGTAGCCTGGTTGTGAGCTAACGTAGCCTAAAGATATGATTAGTACTGATTCCAGTCTACTGTAGACTGTGCAATGACCAAATTCTAACTCAATACCTTGAAGTGGCCACCTTACCTTGTAGTGAGCGAAGGATTTTTTCAAAAATCAAAATGAATATTCACGACCATACAATTCAATTGAAAATATCATTGCAAAAATCTTGTCTCTTCGTGGATTGTAACTGTCAGATACTGTGCTTGTTTTAAAATGAAAGTAAGCCATTGATTGATCTGATTGGTCAAGTGACCGGAATACATTCGTATGGCTTCAAAAGCTTGGTCGTTAGTAGCGCGTCTGTGACATAATTTTTGAAACCAACTACAAATGTACTGTTTTGCCGCCGGTGTCATCAGTGTCGTACTCTAGCAGAAGCATTATTGTCATCGTTTTGTATTTTCACCCCTGTGATGTATCACACTTACCTACATTGTCTGAAGTACAAATGTAGAAAGCAAAATTGTAACTGAGGGGTTCCGCAGATTTAATTTTTTTAGGCAGTATTCGTCGCAAGGTTTAGAAGTCCACCTGGAAGGCGAATATGAGAGTGTCGGAGGCATTTATTTCTATATTGTAGTTACATAATGGAAGTTCTCCTTGTTAGTCACTAGTCTACTTCCGAGTTTTACCCTGAATTCCTAGACCACTGTATCGATGTACTGTTTGTGTAGTGTTGTACCAGTTGAGTAGATGTGACGGCTGATAAGTTGTCAGTTACCGTCTCAATTAACATTTTCTCGATCCTGAAATGAGCCTTAACCCATTTGTGAAGGTAACTAGTCGGCCAGGAAAGATGTTGTGTCACGTAGTATAGGAAAGCATCACCTTGCACTTTGCTGAGGAGATTTGAGCATATAGCTGATGTATTCACAAGATGCCTATTCCTTATCAAGGGGATCTCGAAGTTGAAAATCGCCTCTCTTTACACTGCTTTTCCGTTTCACACGGAGTAATCAATTTTTGAAAATTTTCTTAGATTAATTAAGGATGTCTGTGTAGTGTTGATCAATTACTTTAAACCACATGTGTTTGAAAAAGAGTGAGGGTACACACTTTTGTGTCATTTTATCGCCACTGATATCGTTCTGAACTTAGTTTCAGAAGTTAAACTCAGCTTCGCACTTTTTTACGTTGATTTTATAGGAAATCGAAGCTTTATTTGATGCTGAAAATTGTCCCAGGTGGACAAATTGTGAATTTGCCCATAATAACAGTTGGTATGTTACGTTTGAGTCAGAGGAACATGCACAGAAGGTAAGCTCAAAAATTTGCTTTTGTGATATGTGATAAATCTGATTTAATTGAGATTTCTGCATTTGATTGTTGGAGTGGGTTGCCTCAATGATGCAATAATTTTACCTACATTGTATGAACGGTGATCTGACATTTAATTACTGAGAGGCATTGTTATGGAGTCTTCCTCGATATCTTTGAATTATTTGTGGTTCTTTTGTATTTTCTAAGCCAAAGAATATGAAATTTTCGTCTTTGTGTGCGTGCGTGCGCGCGCGCGTTTGTGGATGTAGGTGTTAAGGTGAGGTGGGGATGTTTGTTTCTGATTTTTACTTGTACAACAAAATGATTGCCAAGGTATTACGTATTGACGCTGTATAAACTGACTGTACAAGGGCACGTGGCGAGCGTGAAAGTAAGTGCAAAAATGTCAAGTTGGACTGCGATGGCTTTGGCCTGATCCTTGTAGAAGGAGTCAGTTGAGATAGTTCTCATGGGCTTCACTCCCAAGTGCGTTCACGACTGCATGTTAAAAAGTCAAGCACTACTTCCTGATTTAGAATTTTCCCCCTTTAACCAACCAATTATTCATTCTGTTTGCATCGAGTCAACGCCAATTCATATTTAACATTATTTAAACTATGAGGTCAAGTAACATGTCATATCGTTGATCTTGTTATCAACGTTTGTACACAGTGCAGCGCAAATCAAATTTTAAAAGCTAATAGACCAGTGATGTGTCAATATTTTCTGCCGGGTAGCCAGGCACTTCTCTTAGAATTCGCTTTATATCACTAAAGCCACATAATAACGTTTTAGGGTTTTATGATGGAGGACACTATTGTTATTTTTCAGGTCACTGTTACTGCAGTGACATGTGGAGTGGATCATTAGAGGCGGCGGCAGTGCGTTACCAGTGTTACTCATTTGAAAACCTTACAAAAAGTGGAAAAGCAGTTCCGTGCTTCAGGGTACTGCTTTTCATTCTTAAGTTTTGATATTATTTCCATGAACGGAGCAAAATGATTAACAGTAACGGTAGTAAAATGAGGTGTGGATGGTTATGAAAAGTGAGTACTAGCCCCTTTCCTGCCAGCCTTAGTTTTAGGATAGTCTCGGTAATTATACATACAGCGTGTAGAGGTATCAAGTTTACGGCTTTGATTATTAGTTGCCTGTTCTGTAAAGGCATTGCTGATTGCAATCAAATTCTAGAAAAGAACATAAGGGTAAATTTGTGATCTGGAATCATCGCCATGTTTAAATTGATTTTATTTCTCTTGTTTTAGGCATACCGATATTTAAGAGAAGAAGTGAAAACATTCAAGGGAAGACCAATAATGGTACCTGCATTTTTTATACGTCGCTTTTTTTAAAATGATCGTAGCAGTTAGCTAAGTATATTATAGTGTCAAATTTACTGCTCAATGAATTGTTAAGTCTTTTTTCCACTGACACATGTCATAAAGTCACGTTCGAGTAGATCAGGGAATATGATGCTATTCACCCATCGGTTGTTGTAGTTACTCTCCCTGTGTATTTTATAAACCCACAGCCTCGAATCTACGGTGCAACTGCGTTCATCAAGTCGTATGGAATCACTGACAAGCTCTGGAAGCTTTTCTTGCAAACTCAAAATGTGGAGCATCACTTCTTAGTGCTTTGATAATTAAAGTCGACTCAATGGTAAAATATTGAGGCATGGCTGTTTCTTTATTACCCAAAGAAAATTTAACGTCAACCAATGCAGAATTGCTTACTCGTTGGTTGAAGTGTAACATTGCTTCGATGATGCATAAATCTTACCTACATTGACTGAATGTAAAATGAAGCGTACCAATCTCACTGAGAGGCAAATTATCTTGCAATGTCCAGTGTATATATAGGGTTACCCCTTTTTTATTGGTGCGATTATTACAAAGGGGAGGCAGGAGGGTTGGTTTTTCTCTCGTAACAGTTTTCAGTTTCAGTACCAAATAAGCATGTCATTTTCCATCTTACTAGATGTATCGAAGTTGTTAACCATCTCTCTTATTTCAACTCCCGGCTTTTAAATTTCGAAAGATAATTAGAGTAGGTTATTGCCAGAAAACTTTCGTTTTAGTAAAACTGTCCATACTGCAGTGCCAAAACCGTATGTAGACAGCGTCTATAAAACAGCTTTAAAATACGTCTGCTTTAACTAGGGTCACCGATCAAATTTAGTGTAAAATATGTAGTTACGGTCTAACTGTCGATGTTCAATGTGCCTGATTATATAATTGCAGCACCCACTTCCTTCATTTCTTTAAGTAGACATCACCCGTTTTCCACTCCGATTAGCAGTTTTCACGGAATTTTTCCGGCTCATTCATTCTAGCCTATCAAGCATTCGTTATTCAAGACCATGTTGTTTTAATGCGACACTTTTTACATATCTACCGGTTGGGTGTCTTGTTTCAGCTTTTGTCATACATACCTAAAGTTTGCCTTATTTTTGTGATGATCATGGCATTTCTTTTAATTTACAGGCAAGAATTAAAGCTAAGACTCTGCTGAGCAGAACTGTCTTCCTGCCAAAGAATGGAGTTCGCACGAGTGCACAACAAGCCGACTCAAGCTCCCAGCCACCCATAACACACAGAGCTTTCAATACAATAACCGTGCCAACACCGGTGCTAACCGCCCAGCAAACATACCCTCCCGTCTATTCACCCAATAGTATTATGCCAGGACCATGGTTAGGACCAAGGCAACAGTTCTTTACCTCGGAGGTAAGATTCGATACATCAAATATACGATAGACAGTGTATAATAGGAAAAGGTATCATAAGTGTGAAGAATTTAATGTATGACGACAACCAAGGACTCCCCTTTATGGCCATGATCAACAGTGATAAACGATATGCGTTTGTTTATATCCCAGCCTTAGGAATCAACAGCGGGATTATATGCGACTGCTGGGGGAGTGGGGGCGATAACGGATTTACTGAAGTACGATCATCCCCCGTACCGCCGCGATGTTAATCAATAGTGCCGAAGGATACATGTTACCAATAGTGCGGAAGGATACATGTTACCTCCCGTTTAATGGCTACTATAGAACACACTGAAAGCTGTTTTGCACTCTTCATCCACCTTTGCTAATACTGACTTAATTTAACATCTGTTTCTTTTCTGTGACACCAGGTTCATCCACAGGCATCACCTTTTCAAACGAACATTATTAAAGGCAACAAAGGTAAGGACTTAAGTTCATAATTATAAAAATGTGTTAAATTTTGTCTCTTCATAACACTTAGTAACTTTCAGTTTGCTTTGGACGAATCCATGGGCCGGATGGAAATCCTTAGTTGGGAATATCATATGACACACGAAGGCTGGTCCCTATGATGCATATAGCTTGATAATGATGTTAACCTTTGGAGTAGTGGAAGCTCCTCCCCCGACTCGAGAAATAAAGTGTTTTAACAGCATGGCTCACCGGACGTATGTAGAGCACACGCTGTAAGTGCATGGTTGTAGAATTCGAATCCCGGTGGTGACACAGTTAATATTCTCCAATATGTTGTCAAAACTGATCATTTAAAATTCTTCTCGGTAATGCTCTGAAACAGTTTCACTGAGTTTACTCGATACAACCGATACAGTACTATCTCCCAAAGTTTGTTTATATAAATGTTTACAGAATACACGTATAATTTTGGACATATTAAAGCGAAATAAAACTTGACGAAGTCAAATGGAAGATGTTGTTGGTGTTGCTTGCGGACACAGTTTACAACCACTTATTTCGGTTTTAAACTGGGCTGTCAACAATTTTGACCGTGACTATCTCTAATGACTTTACACGAGATAGATGTAAATTTTGACCGTGACTATCTCTAATGACTTTACACGAGATAGATGTTGGTATTTAGTACGCAGCTTCATTTTTCTTGCGTTTTTTTATCTGTATAAGATTTAGGTTTTGTAACTTACCAAATTATGATTAATTCACTCCCGACGTTTGGACTTTGAGCAAATAAAGGTGGCTTAGAGATCTATTCTCGTTACCATTAATTTTTTTTGGTAGCAAGATAATCCTTATTCCCTTGCTAAAGATAGTAGAGTTCAAACAAACTGGAGAAGTCCAGAAAAGTCGGAGTATTTGACGTGGGTAAGATTCAAATAGCTCATGGATTCTCTACGAAAGCGCTGTTTTGGTACGCTTTCGGGTTTGCCACATAAAAAACTCATCGGTAGATGGATAACCATTAGTGTTTCTAGTGACTATCACAATATCACAATCTCAATCGTTAACTCTCTCCCCCCCCCACCCCTCAATTTGTTACTATTACGGTTTCACGCTTAGTTAACCTGGGATTGGGGTAGAATGGAGGGAAGTTTTAATCACAAGCAAAGAGCGGGTATGTTATTATTGCAGTGTACCTTTGAGGTTTATTATGGGTTAAGTCGATTCCAATGGCAGGTATTTGGCCACAGGATGATAACAGGTCAAATTATTATTGTATTAGGACGTTAGGGCAGGTATAGATTTCATTGTTTTACTGTCGTTTGCCCGTTTACAGGTATGAACACAGTTGTTACCAGGCCGTTCTTCCAAACAAACAAATCAAGGTGAGGATGTGGTATTTGTAGCCTATTTCAGTTTTGAGGACCACTTCTTTGAATTGTATGTCATTGGCTCTAAAAAAAGCGTCAAAATTGATAACTCGGACAAAAGTCGCCTATTCTGGTTCCAATTAGTTGCTGATGCAAGTTTGACACCTAAATAATTAAATAGATATCAATACGCATCTTTCCTCCGTAAATTGTTGTTTGACACTAAATTGGCTTAATAAATACGGCTATGTGGTAAGGATTTGGTTAAAATTGTACGCAAGGAAGTTGCTGGGGTATGACAGTAGAAGATAACTACTCCCAGTGCTTAATTTAAAGATTTTGCGGTTGTCAAAGGCTAGGCCTAGTTAAGTAGTTCCGAGTTTAGTGGCCTTATGTTAAAGATAGCCATATCGTAGACCACTGACAAAGGCATGACCTTAGTGATAGCATTCGCTGTTAGATGTTCTATGAGGTTTTAATGAAATATTAAGCGTGTTTTATAGCGTGTAGAGACTTTTCTTTGGTAGTTATTTTTAATCGCTACCTTCTACTCCCCTACTTTTTTCAGACTTTAATTTCGCTAAGAGCAGATAATCTGTAATTACGTCAAGTGGCTCGCAAAGAGACAAAATTGCGTTACTGTTTCTGCATCTAAAGACATCTTATGCTTAGCAACAGATTTTAGGTGACCAGCAACAGGATATCAAAATTTCTTACAAGCTATTTTCTGCAAACGTGACGTTTTACTCGACATGTCTGACAGCTCTGTAAGTAAAACATCATCGTCATTGTTATTATCATCATAGTCATCAGCATCAACAGCAGCAACATGTAGTTATCAATGAATCAGAGATGTAGTACTTACCTATTTACCACTCATTGTCCAGTCATTTTCAAGCCAACTGTCAGTTATCACCATTACCATCACTAGAGCCATCTTTATCGTAATCGTCACGTTAAGTCATTTCACCACTAAGATCCTTACCGAATTTGAATCGATCACCACAACCACACAGCGCTTAAAAGCGTAACGTTTACATCTCCAATTCATTAAAACAAGTTCATCCTACAGATTACATCTTGCGGCTACATAACGTTGTCAATTTAACAAGGAGCCCTAAAGACAAGTTATGTTTATGACGTTTCTACTAAATGTACTACAAGAACTTTCACCTTATTGATAGTTTATAGCTGCACGGTGGAATCAGCGGTTACTGTGCAACAAGTTTTACGGTTCAGTATTTTTGACACGGAGAGTAAATTCTTGCCCTAAGTTGAGTGTATTTCTGAGTGACCGGACCAAGGAGGTCGTCGGATAAGTCCTGGATAAGGTATGAAACTGGATTCTTCGGGAAGTCCTTGTTGAAGTCGTGTACTTGCCTTGCCGAGACTGTCGACTGTTTGCACCTCAGTACCCTGAGATACTTGCAATTACAGTTGTTTCTGGTAGTCAACTCCATAAAATCCATCAAGACAGTGGTCCATCAAATGACCTTACATGGTGTTACGATAGATCATAGCTCCTTGTACCGAACCGCTGTCTTTTTTACACAGATGTTGATAGTGGCTGAAAGGTTTTATTCTTTTCATGTAATACTAAATTTATTTTTAACTTAAGTGAATGAAAAGGCAAAGGCATACAGAGACCGACTGGTTTCTTAACGTTACCTTATACTGAACCTGGGGAAATAGGCACCGCACCAGTACCAAAAGCCTCTATATGCACTACCCGCGATGATGTGAAGATTGCAGCATGTTTAGATTTCGTGCGTAGTGGGCCGTATTAGGCAATTTGTTTTTCAGTGCTGTGATGTTTACGTTTGGCTTGCTAATTCGTATATCCATTGGATGTGTATGCAGATACGCGTTGGGACTCAGTTGCGTGTGAGATCATATGTATTTACCTTTTAGTTCTGTTATATCGTCATTTGTACATGTTTAACTTACGTTTAATTTCTTGCGTAATGTCAGTGTGAAACATGATATGCAATGGAAATGATAGAGGTTAACTTGATTTAGCTTCGCTTTCCACCAGACCCCCGCAGAAGACATTCACACGTGAGCAGAATGACCGAGGCCTTGACAAAGATGACAGACAGCCTTCCTATCGCAGGTCGATGCAACAGCATTCCTCGAATGGGCCTCTGAGTCTGTTCAGGAAAGAACCCGAGATGTCACACAGGTAAGAACCGCCGTCTTGGCATTTTGATTGCCACCAACACTACAATTATCTGGTAGTCACAAAGAGGGCACTGTAGCTTTAGTTTTGTTGTACGAGTGCTTTTGCAGCTCGACCACAGAGAATGGTGACCTGTGGAGTGCAACAATTGAAGAATGCACCATTTGTTCTGTGCTACTTTTGAGGAAAGTTCAGGCGTAGCATCTACTCTGATAGGGTCCTTGTATGTTAGTTAGGTTTTCAGTTGGTTTTAGTACTTCTTTAGTCGGGCGTACCTTGTCGTCCACTGTTTAACAGGGGTCTGTTATTTAAGAGGTTATTGATTGGTTGGATGTCTTATGCAAGCCGGTCCATGGTAGCGTAAAGAAGCTATGGCGTGGTAGAAGTCAATTCTCTAAGAAAGTGGAATCAACATAATAGTCAAGAGAGCGAAAGATGACATTTGATGAACGGAGCAGTCTTCTTAGATAGTTTTTCCAAGACGAAACATGGTAATGTTGCATCATTTATATTGTATAGGAGTAGATGAAAAATCCAGAATATGATTTTGTATTAATTATCTTGAAACCAAAAGGTAAATCAGTCTGCTTGATATGCTTAAAAATGCTCTTCTTTGTTGTCAGAAGCCAAAAGTTAAGCAGCCACTTCGTTTCACTCGTCCAACTATCAAGTATAAAAAGCTTGGTTTGCTATAGTCATATTGTTATATTGATCTAGGCTTGGTATGATCCCAAGGAAGCGTTCTGAAGTATTTTAAATACTTATTTAATTGCAGAAGCTAACCTGGACCTTAGTGTTGCTTATATCACTCTGGTTTTCATGTTTTGATCTTCCTTTTCAGAAAACAAAATTTGAGGAATAAGAAAAACGAAGAGGGACCTAGATTCCAGGTATGTAAGCAAAGACGTTTGTATTACAACGTTATTACTATAATGCTTTTTTTTATTTTTTAGTGTTTTAATGAAACTTTCCACAAGCCCTATGTTCCTTTTTAGAACTTACGACTAGAAGATAAACGCGGAATTCCCCCCCCCCCGTTACATTCGTTTGTTAACTAACGTAGATGATTTTGTTCGTTGCCTCGAGGATGCACCAGTTTTACCTACATTGCCTGAGAAAGAAATGAAGCAGCTTTTTTACTGAGAGGCGTATTTTATTGACCTGACCATAGTGTACACAATTCCTACTGTAGTTTGGTTTACATACAACCTTGCGAGGAAAGCAGTTTGGTACTTCATCTGATACGGTAGCTCAAACCCTTCGTGCCGTTTTGTATTGTTAGCACATTTGCCCACAACAGAAAATCTCCCTATACACCCCTCTTTTCTAAATAGAACCTCGAAATAGAGCATTGGCGACAATACACACAACCGGAAATATGACATTGGCCTCGATTCAGGGTTTTACAATATTTACTTACTGTTTTTAGCGCCTGAAATTGGAACGGGAGCGCCGACAGTTCGAGCAACAGGCAAGGAAGGAGGAAGAGGATATGCTTCATTTAGATTTGGCGCCTGAAAACTTTCCGGCATTGCCCAGCCCAAGTTCGCCTAATGTATGTATACTATTGTATTTGAGCCACTGTTTTAAATGTAATAATCATACCCACATTATTGTATGCCAATATATGATTGGCTGATAGGTGCCATGTGATCATTAATTTGCAGTTTCTGTCGATACCGTGATAGTAATCTCAGCGGAAGTTCCCCGGGCAATAACTCAAGTAGAGACAGAGCATGAACAGCATTCAATATTGATCATTTATTCACATACCGTATTCTAGCTTTTAAACACTAGGGTATTGAACGCTTTACATGGGATTTCCTCCGATTGTTGTTAATTGGATGTTGAAAGGTTGCACCTTTTCGTAGATTCGCAAACGATACGGTATACGTAACAAGCTACAACAGTAATACGGCGGTTATGTATTCATCAGATCACAGTAGGTTCGAGGGAATATGCAAGCATTTGAATAGATCTAATTCGATGAAGTCTTTGAGGAAGGAGCAAGGTGGGCAAATTTTGGCTTTATTGCGATTTTGGCTGGAAATAATGTGGAAATATGTCAAGAACTTTACGAGTTATATAGAACTTTGACCTAAGGGGAAACCAGGGAGCAAAGTGGTAATAATGGTGACATTTCACGATGCCCAGGAGAGCATTTTCATTTGATATTCAGATGTATGTGTCATACTTTAAGTCATTTTTACGCTGAATCAAGTTGCTTGCGAATTAGTCTGTCGCAGGCATTGCTTTCTGTAAACATGCAATTATTACTTGTGTACCGTTTCTCATATATGGTATCCTTTCTTGAATCAGGAAAAGGCTCAGGGTGCAAGAACTGCAAGCCTTAAGGTAAGAAATTATGGACCAAGATTATTGCCCTCTTTTGTAAATGCTCTTTCCCCTTGAGTTGCTCTCGTTTTTTCTGTTGTCTTCTGTTTTGTTCTGTGCTATTGTCCGTTTGTTCTCTTTTCTCTCTTCCAGCTCATAGTTCTTTTATTTAATTTCTTTGTTCTCTCACGCTTGCCCTTTTTTGTATTCGTTCCTTACTTGCCTTTTGTTCCGTTTAAGTGGTGGCTCTGGTAATCGTTTGGCACATTGTATCCCCATTTGCCCATTAGTTAACTTACACAGATTATTATATAGGGGTGTCTGTGCTAGATTGTGTATGAATTCTGAATGCATACGATGTAATTGTGTTGCACTGGAGGTTATGATGATGTAATTTGCGTCTTACGGTTGTTCTGCGAAAGTTGCCTGCTTTCGATTAAGCAGTTCTGCCAGGATGCTGCCAACATAACTTACTGAACCCCGTGCTGTGACTAAGTGATATATTTCAATGATCCAATGACAGTTTTTCTTGTCTTTCAAATATGCGTAGCGGTGTCTGGCAATGATATAATCTTGTAGCAGCCCAAACAAAGATAGATGCCCCCTTAAACCGAGAAGTCGCAGGCGCCAAGTGTCTAGCTTTAAAAGTAGACTTTATGGTGCCTACTGATATTATTCTTCAGTACAGGAAAGTGCAAGACTATTTGTTTTCAGTGCGACATGGTGTCAACTTAGCCATCTGAAAATTGACTGGGGGCTTTTAGGCTATGGTTTTGCTAAGAAATTCTTTGTTTATGGTGTGCTGTTGCTGGATATGTTTAACATCATCTTCGCAAAACTGTTTCATGTCTACTTTTCTTGCTAGGAACTTGCAACTCATGCGCTGGAACAAGTCCAAATAGAGGCGAAAATAGAGGTAAGTTTGCTTGTATTCCAACTCTCATTATAGGAAGATAGTAGTAACACCTATCTTCTTAAATTAAATGTTCTGTATTGTAACCTTAGAAAACTTGCAGATGGTTAGAAAGGTTTAGTTGTTGTAACCCTTTCTTTTTATTGAAGTATTTCCATCTCTATATCCCTAGGTAATATGTTAATCTAAGTTTCTATTGTAAATTGTAGCTTGTAGTATTAGTCGTATTATAATCTTTTGTTTTAGCCTTTCCTTTTTGAAGCCTTCCCTTGAAATATTAAGATAGCGTCAAACGTTTAAGACTGGACATTGTCATCCATTTTCTTTTGGGGAAATTTGTGTGACCTAGTAATGCGTATAATTCATTAAGTATTTAATACCCACCTTGCTTGGTTTAACGCGGAACTACTTGAACAGTCGACATATCTAGGGTGCGTTTGTTGTTTGATCGATGTACATAAAATTGAATTTTGCTTACATAAAGAGGTTGTGATGATGTAATTTGCGTCGTACAATAGGTCTGTGAAAGTTGCCTGCTTTCGTTAAATCAGATCAATTTGGATGATGCTATCTGTTCGAACTGAACCTCAGACTGGGACAGTCACACGAGTAGTTACTTCCGTACCTCCCCCACCTCCCCCACCTCCCTACGTCCTTCTTACCTTGCCCCTACTTTGACACTGCCACTATTTAAATCGTGCCCCTAACCCTAACCCAATACTTGTACCAACATACTAACGTAGATATATTGTTTGCATATCGATTATAACTAACTTTTGGTATCATAGGTACATTTAGCACAATTTTGATGATAAATATTTCGCCTTGTTTTACAGAACGAAGTGGAGGACCTGCCAGTGTTGAGGTAATGTTGTCTCCTGCAAATGGATATTGGACTTTAGGTTCCATGGAAAATGGCATGGGCATTGAGGTCTTTGTTTTCATTGCTGTAGGGTGTGATAACCTCGACACTTCAGCTGATTAATTTTTAACTTAAGTAAGGCTGATCCTATTCACAGTTATTTCATGTGGAGGCCAATTTTATTGGGTAACGCTGGAACAAGTCATGGCATTCTACCCTGTTTTGAATAGGCAGTCGTAAACGCGGCATATTTATATTGCCTTATTATTACCTTACGCATGGCCACTACATAATTTTACAATTAAAAAAATTAAAAATTGTTTCTCGAAACGACTGGCCTCGAGTCATTTCATGAAAGGACTGAATTTTCTATCAGGCAAATTCACGAAAATGAAAAGTTAATTTATGTTTCTGAAAGATTTGAGGATTCTTTTGTGAACCAGCAGATATGCCACATTTGCCGAAATCTGGGTTTGAACTTGCGTACACAAGTTGCCTATTGCGGTGAATTTTGTTTGACGTTATTTGCTTAATACTGCTCAATGCACCTAATTGCTGTGTAATCCAGTGAGTTAATCACGTGCCAATGTTGTCTCATAGGGCGAGTGCCATTTCTGTGAACAAAAATTACTTGCCTGTGCAAGACCGAGGGTCCGCTGGGGAAACATCAGTCGATTTCGTGATGCTCTGAATGCATTTATCTCTTACTACTTGCATTGATTGCATTTGAAGTAGGGTTAAGAAGTCGTTGAGACTTGACTTAGACACCATACATTACGCAAAGTGGAAATTCATCACTAAGCGATTGTCAAAGAGTTGATGCCAGTGTATGAAGGAGAGTTACCCATTAGAGATTTGAACTTGGGAGCAATTACAGTATTCCTAGTATTTATCGTTAACACTCGTGCGTCTTCGTGCTTTATATGCAGAGATAAGTGTCATGAACTTACGTTGGTTTTCAACAGATTTATAATAAAACTTAAGGGAAGCACATGTCAGTGGCGAATATCAAATCAGCTGTTTTTTCACGAGATGTCTTTGTCAAATTATTCATGATTTATCGACATGAACTTAAAACGTATATGTTTAGGATCCGAACTTGTTATTCAACTTATGTTTATTCAACTTTGACGCCGTAAGGTTATTAATTCACGTCTTATTCTGGTTTCAGTATTCCACGATTTTGGGCTTCGAGTTACCTATTTAATGAGGAATTGACCACTTATATCCAACGAATGTTTCAGTTAATAAGTAGTTGTAGAGAATATCACAATGAAATTTACAGTTACAGGCGGTAGTATGCGAGTTCATTTTTTTATTTTGATTCAATCTTTTAGTGTCGAAAAAGAAGTGCCGAGCAGCAAAGCAGACCTTTCACCTACGGCCTCCATCACAGGCTCAGTGGTAAGTAAATTTCTTAGCTCAAGCTGTCAGATTTAGATCATTTCCCTGCTTCTTCAGTCAAGTGCATTTTCTCTTTCTTGGTACCGTATTGGGCATGGTTTTCTTAAGAACGAGGACTTTATTTGATGTCTTTATAGTACAAAGTCCGTTCTGCATTTTAAGAGCACCCCAAAATTCGTTACAATTTGTATTTTACGGTGTTGTGTCATGCGTCTTAAAGCAAGTTTGAGAAACACGAATCCGCTCTTTGCAGTTTTAATACCATGATTTCCGTTTTTCAGGAATCACTGTCAACGTCTTCAAAACCAAGCTATGCCCAAATGGCGCAGAAACCATTGACGAAATCAAACCAGCAGCAGGTTGGCAAGGACCCTAATTTACCGTCACTGTTGAGTACTGATACCACTTCTAAGAACTCAAGCAGTAGTCAGTCGGACCCAAGTTCATCGCAATCCAAAAAGGCTTCAAACGTGTCATCTCCAAAACCTCAGCGGCCACAAAGACAAGCAAAGACCAGTGTAGAGCCAGGGAAAGGCCAGACTGGGACGACTAAGGGTGGCACTGCAAGCACCAGTAGCGATGATGGTACAACCTTGAACTTCCGAGCTTCCTCAAAAGACTCTTATGCTGCTAGATCGATACAAAATGTTCCTACTGGAGCAAAATCACATAACGACCGGGTAAGAACTCAGCCCCCACGCCCTTCTTCTGCCCCTCCCCAGAAGACTAATGCCCAGTCGTCAGATTCGAACCCCTCGTTGACACAAAGCCAGAAGGCGGGACAGAGTTTTCAAGGTCGATCAGGACATAGGCAGCAAAGAAACCAGTCTTGGAGAGTGCAAAATAATGGAGCTAAAACTCGGGACGACAGTTCCATAAAATTGAAAGTGTCCGATGTACCACACAAGGACGAAACCGCAGAAGATAATAGATCTATTTAAAGTAGGTAAGTGCTTCTTGCGATCTTTTCACAATCCATTCTATTGATAACTGTCGACCTGGTTTTTATAGAGAGAAGATCAGGTTCATTGTGTGACAATCCGGTGTCAGGCGTAGCTGACTGGCAGAATTTCCTGTTCACTAGAAAAATAAATTTTGCAACAATGGTGTGTTACGGAAGGCGATGTTTAAATGTAGTCTTGCAGAAGCGCTCCGGGATGACGATGTTTTTAGTTCCGATTTATCTAAGTAAGTGGCACCTACTGGAGGTGCTCTACGCCTTTTGGAGACCAGGCATTCTGAACCATCTGATTAGACCGTAGAAATACGTTTACCAGCCCAGTCATCTGTCCATGGTCCATAGAAAGTTGAAAAGTATTATTGAGAGGAGGGGATCCGACTGCAAATCTGTATGGTAGTAGTGTCATGTTTTATTCTTATACATCTTTTTAAGATCGGTTGTTTCAAGTTTGCTCTCTTCGGTAATACCTTGCAAAGTTTATCATGCCTGTTTCATGAAGGGTTTGCTTATTTTGCAAGGCCTGATTCGTTCAGACTGACTCCCCACCACATTCAGTTGATGTCCTTAGAAGTGACGTTCTGTAGATGTTTTGTGGTTCTTTTTGGGCGGGCAGCACCCCGCTATTACTTGATAAAAGATTATTGTAACACTGTACGGTAGAGCTATAACAACTCAATCTTACCTCTAGCAACATAACAACGCAAGGAAAAAGATGTATGATTGATTCGATCACTTCAAGACCGGGTGGAGAATTCCAAACACCGAGACATGGAATTCTCCGAGGAGCTAAAGGCCAACCTTTGTTTGGAATAGGTTTCTCGCTCTTCACTTGAGAGACTAGTGCCCACACAAATTTCGCACTGACCGTTGTATATCTAACCAGTAGCTGCTTGTGTTGTGGAAAGAGTCTTATTGTTTCAATGCTCTTGTATTTCTTTTCGTCCTTTCTTTTAGACAGTTGGAAATTTCCAGTCAGCTAGATGTGAAAACCCAGGATTGTGTTGCCATTAAATGGGGAAACGAGAAAAAAAAATATTAAAAGATAAGTGGGAAGATGTCATGGATTCCTGCAGTACAGAGTCTGTATTTTTCTATCTTAATTGAATGGTTGGCAGTTTTTACTTATAATTTGAAAGCAATAGCCAGCTGAGGATAATGTTACATTTTAGAAAGATAGAAGAGCAGTCTAGTTGACAAAGTGATTGGCATGGATACGTCTTTGGGGTTTTCCCCTAGTTACTGTAAAATTAGGTCGAGTTTGCCTGATAGTAGGCGGCACGTTGTAGCAGTTCGCTTGTCGTTGGAAGAAGCGTTCGGCTTGAAAAGACCACGAGGAAACAGAAGGTGCGATGTGCATCGTCGCACGTATTCCAACATCCCTCCGGGGAGGGGGGGGGATTTGGTTGTCACAAGAGCGGATAATTCCAGTATGTGACCCCCCTACTGTACAAACAAATTGAAAGCAGTCAATGCGAGTACGTCATAAGTATTACGACTGCTGATTTGCGTTCTTTTGATCTTGACTTAGTTTGTTTGCTAGAAATCATGTTGACGCGAGTCATGCTCTTTGGATGGACATGGAGAGTTTGTTTTATGTTTTTCGTAGGGATTTAGCATTTGATTGTAGGGTGACCTAATTTGTTCCTACGCTTTTTTTGTTTCAGTAGTCTAGATTTTATTTTGGCCATATGCGACAGCTCATGTCAACCCTTCGTGTCGTTATTTGTTCACGAACTTGTATTGCAAGGGGGAAGGGCATTATTACTTTGTTAGGGTCTAAAAGACCTCGGGGCAATTCATTTGTCGATGTGTTAGTGTAGGTGTACATTGAAGCGAAGCTTACCGTTCCCAGTCTGGACAGTTAGCAGATTGTGCCAACTTATGAGAATAGACGCGACCACATGGGCAAGAGTATGGGGGTAGGGTGCTGACAGTGAGCTCTGGTAGTATGTCAGAAACGTTTTGGGAAGCTGTTTCCAGAAAATGTAGTGGCCATGTTCTCTCATATACCACAGGATCGGTCCTATGCAGGATGAAATGGCCGTCTCTTCTGGTAGGTTTTTCCATCCGGTATTAGGTTAGGTAAGGAGTGATAGTTTTCTCCAGACTTGTTATTCCGATCTTGGATGAATTTGTTTTGCAAAACCTTTTGTGTCGCTATAGTGGAGGAAGACAAGTTGGTGAGGCAGTCGTTGTGAAATTGTTTAGTGGCGGACATTTTACTGCCGTTATTGGGATTGTCAGTTCCTTAGTAGATATTGCCTCCCTGATTTTCTTTCTCAGGCCTTCTCGAGACAATTTCTTTGCTGTTATGCGCCATTACGATGAAACAATACTCTGTTAGATTGGAAACAACGCCTCGTCTTCATAAGATATATTTAGATTATTTCTTGAGTATTAGAAGTAATCTTACTGTAACAATTTTCTCAACTAATTTTAATCGACGTCGACAAATACCCTTACTACTATTTGAAGTAAATGTGAACCTAGGGATATGAAGTAACCATATGTGCTCCTCGCCCTGAAGGAAAATGCTTTTTTCCCCAGTCAAGCAGCGGTTTACAAGGCTATAGCTGCCTTAACCTCTGGTTTCAGTTCAGTTTTAAATCGAGACTGTCGTTTAGAAGGCAATTCTTAGTTTCTGGTGATTTGCTAATATAAGTCATGGACATGCCCGTTCGTTACGTGACATATACTGCGGTGGAACAGCTGACATGTTGGCTTACGGTTTCTAGTCGGATAAAAATTGCTGGGTTTTCCTAACCCGCACATGCTACTCGGAGAGTTATGGCAATTATTAGTCACCATAAATGTAGGAACTTTAGTTGTGCATCTCCTTCTTTATCACTGTATTACTAGCGAGGCTCAAGAAGGAAACTTCATCGTTTACGCTGCATATTCCCGCTGTGGAGGCTCGGAAGTAGGAGCAAGTGCGTAGACAGAGGTATAGTTACCATCTAGTTCAATCGAGGAACTTAAGGTGTTCTGAAAACGACTAGCCCTATGAGTCAGCCGACATCTTTAATCGACACCAGCACTAAGCGAGATCTCAAGTTGTGTCAAACTTTGATAACACTTCTTCATTTGCTTGCCTCAGGAAGCTCTATGTATAGCGAGACCAACAGAGAGGTAATCCCAAAGTATCAAAGCTTAGGTACAATCCCTAGATTAATCTTTAAGGAATTGCGGTTAATAACAAGTTTTTGTATATTAGCCTTCTTTGGTTCTAGTTGACAATGTTGGATGTATTTCATTCATTATGTGTTGTGGTGGTGTACAGTATACAGACCAGTCTGTTGTCTATAAATGTTGGAGAGAAGACTCCAAAGGAAAAATATAAAAAACGACATACATACACACATATATATATGCGATATGACTACCATTTTTGAGTATGTCGAGAACTTTGAAAGCAGTTCTTAAGAATTAATTTTATTTCCTGTTTAAAGCTCCACCTTGCTACGCTGGTATTAATTAGTAGTAGAACTACTGCCACTCCAAGTTTTGGATTGGCACGTTGTCTGTGCTGCCAGTCAATGTGGAAGCGGCCGTTGCGTTGGACAAGCAAACTATCGGCCATTGTTTTTTAAGACCCATGTGTTGGTCAGTCAGTAGATACATTCTCGATTGGGACGGCATACTATCAAGGCATATTGCCAAAGCTTTCCCAAAGCGGTGTGATTCTACGTCAACGGTCTAATTAAATGAGAAACCAGAGCCTTTAGGTGGTGTCACCTTGTTGAAATCGTAAGGTGACTTTATAGGGTTTTTTTGTTTGTCGAATATAGTAACGTGATACTTATATAAACAAGATCTTAGACGTGATCAAGTTTATTGGAAGGGAGACAGATCTGCCATTTCGGTTAATAATCCGTTTTATTGTGGGCAAAGTGACCAAAAATCGATTTCTCTCAGTCTTTGCATTGCGCTAGCATCGGTAGAAGCTGGGCATTTATTATGCAAGATTATGCTGGCAGTTTTAGCTAGAGCTACTTTTGAAGATGCCGAATGCTTACTGCGTGTTTCAAGACTGCTTTTATTAAGTTATCAATTCTGGAAGTGGAAGGGAGGGCGAAGAGCAGCCTTGTATAGTCGCATCGACAGGACGAAGTTGTCTTGCCAAACGTCTTATTCTCCAACTAACGAGAAGTGGAGAAAGGTAGCAAAATCT
Organism: Carybdea cf. marsupialis auct. non (Linnaeus, 1758); assembly: GCA_010016065.2. Taxonomy (NCBI): domain Eukaryota; kingdom Metazoa; phylum Cnidaria; class Cubozoa; order Carybdeida; family Carybdeidae; genus Carybdea; species Carybdea cf. marsupialis auct. non (Linnaeus, 1758). The sequence continues at coordinate 5,158 of JAAAKL020000086.1, read as the reverse complement.
GCAGCGAATTTAACTTTGGTGATTGACAGCCAAGGAAATAGATGCTTTGAATGTTGTAGAAATTTACTTCTCATCTGCTTGGTTGACATACGAGTAATGATTATAGCGTGTTTTATAGTGATGAGAAATTTGGCTGATAACCGTGTGTTCATGAACCAAGGTAGTAGAATATACGGTTTGCTGGCTTCACCACAAACCTTTCTATTGCCAATATATTTATTTTTCAATGTTTATCTTTCCATTCGTGATTTCATTACTACTTATTTGTTTGAGTTGATTAGCTGTAAGGTGATTTGATACCTTTTTTAGCTGGTGTATGTTAGGCATTACTTGTTGGGAACTAAGTGCGCATTTGACAGAGACATTATAACCAGTCGGTAAGAAGGATTACATTTATTCGAAATGTCTGCGTACCAGGACTCGATTGCGATTCCTCGTTTGGTCGGGCATTAATCCCAATAACAGGTTAGTTTGATTCTAGATGTAATCAAGATTGCTGGGACGCCCTTGGTTTTGAAGAGGGCTCTCTTAGAAACATTTGCGTCTTAGCCTAGATTTGATTAAATGTTTTTTCTGCTGAATATGACAAATAAGGAGGATTTACTCGCAATCAGAGGTTATTATTCTAGCTTTCATAGTCCTCATGGTAAAACCAATGAAAAGTGATTTTCCATTCGATGTCAGAATGGAAGACACCAAGGAAGTCATGTAGTTCTTGACAAAGAAAGATTGCATCCCGAGTGTGCCAGCACCTTGCTTACCTTAGCAAGAAGAACAAGAGCAATAATAACATGCTTCCAAGATTCCTAAGTTTGAGTTATGAAATGGGAAAGGACATCGACAGAATACTTTTCGGTAAAAGTATGTGCAGAGGGCTGGCTCTTTGTGTATAACAGACTCGGAACCGTCGCGGTAGTTCCCAGCATATGCTCAGAACGGGATTTTATTTGCCGTTTGTATGTTGTAAAATTATGCTTGCCAATTTAAGCTATCAGAATCACTAGGTACGCATATATCGACAGGTTCATCTACTGTTTTTGTTTCATGTGGTGCGACATCTTGGATTTATTGGTCTCGATTGATAATGTTGTGTTTAAATTCCCCGAAAGATTTTAAATCTTTTATTAAGAGATATATGTTTTGTGGTTTATTTGGTGTGATGAAGCCGTGGGACTTAATCAGAATTTCAACCCAGAAGTTGTAACGTCGACCTGTGTAATTTCTTGCCCGTGAGACCTTAGACCGAAACAAGGTACCTTTGGAAGCATCTTGACAATGGGCGCGGAATCGTTTTTGAGATAGGAGCTCAAAAGTTTCGTTCAAGCAGTTTAGGTCTTGACTACGGTGCTTACTCGTGAACTGTGCCTCCTTTGTACAATGCCCTTAGATTCTTAAAATTTCTTGGTTCCTGAATTGTCGTCCGTCCTATTTTACCAGGGGAGTTTCGACAAAAAATTAATCTAATTTTAAGCGAACATTTTTCAATCATTTATTCGTAGCTGTTATTCCAGCAAGTACTCCATTTACGTTATTATTTAGTATTTCCCAAGCATCAGGATTGTCTGTGGATTATTTGTTCCAGGACCAGAAACGTACCATTTGATGGGAGATGGTTTTCATAAATATTCCGTTAAAAGTGACTTGAATCGTGTACAGTCTTGAACGAAAAGCCCGTCGAGGGTAGCTAAATAGTTTTGACCAGGTAAAATTAACAGCCGAATAGAATTGAACCCACATTTTTACAACCACTAAGATAAAAAGTTCTGAAGACGATTGTAAGAACAGTAACGTTTCAGTTTTTTTAAAATTGAAATCAGAAACCTTAAAACAATTTAATCGCCTTTTATCATTTGAAGGAAATAGGTAGGTTTATATGGTCGGATATGGTATTTTCCCAGGCGTTTAAGTTGAAGATATGTATTATATACGGTAATATGCAAGAGTGTATGCAATTACTGCTGTTGCAACGTACAAGTTTAAAAACGACTGCTTCAAATCTACTTAGGATTGTTGCCTTGTTTCGGTATCGGGTGATAGCTTACGATTTTCTCATTTTTTGTTTGTGCTTGATTATTAAGCGTTTGTAGTTTGTTTGATCATGCTAAAGCTTGGGGCGTTGTTTACGTAGGTGACAACAGCGTGCTTTCTTATGTTAGCTTTTTTGAAGCATGTGAAATCAAGTCTGATTGATGTAACCGTGTGTTTAGTATGCTTTCCGTGTCCGATGATCACAGTATGGATTATGATCGTAGCTTGACGCGATACTTTCTTTGCTTGGACTGCCACGTTACTGCAACTCGTCATATTTGTGCATCGTAGTCACCCTCTAGATATAGTCCTCAGATACTTCTAGATTTTAGCTTTGTGGTTTCAGGTTATTACTCGAGGGTTTTAAGACGATGTTTGACTAGGTTGCACTCAGGCAAAGCGTTGATGTAATTGCTGGGTCAGGAATGAGACATGGCAAGAGAACCAGTACGCCTTTGCTTGTTTAATTTGTCATATACCTTGCCCAGTGCCTTCTAGCCTTCCCCTGTTTTTATCTTCTACAAGGCATAAATCTGAACAACGGTACATTAGTTGTAATAGTTTGAATGCTGCAAATGATGTAGCCCCCTCTCGGGCATTGGAAAGTAACGTCGATGGATGTACTATGACCGCCTTTATAATGCTTCCAAAAGCGCTATACGCATTTTTACTTTCACTACTAAGCTACCTCTGACAGACTACATTGTTTGTAGACTTTTCGGCGAGCGTAATATAATTCCATATAAGCTCTACTCGCAATGCATCGTGAAGGTGTTGGTCGCCGCTGCAGATTAAACGGCGTAAGAGGAGATTGTAGAAAGTTGGAATAGTGGGGTGAGGGGGGGGCTTAAGCTGAATACCATTAAAGAAGGAACGCGGGGAGAGTGTCCTACATGTATGAAGTAACTTAAGATGTTGCAGTGCGGTGTCGGTTCGTTCGAAGACTTGCCATACAAGACTGAAACACATAGTAATTACGGTTGCTAGGTATGTGTAGATACATATGCACATCCTTGCAGACCTCTTTATGAATGCGCGACTATTGTAATGCTTCGAACCTCGACCTGTTACCTGCTTCAAACAAAGTTTTGTATAAAATCGTTTCTTGATTGTAAAAGATGTAGTCGTGTTATGATAAGGTTTCGCATTCATCTTCAAACTTTGTTTCGATCGTCCAATCTCGGTTATTGTTACTAAATTTTCCTTGAAGTCCATACATTCATCAGATGGATGAATGCTGTTAATATATACTTACACAGCCTGACGTTTTGTGGTTTGGTTGTTTTTTGTTGTTCCCTTTTGCTCTGCTAGTTGAGTATTGTAGTTGTAAATATGCGAGCATCTCTTCCCTTTCTTTTCCCTTCTTTATTTTCTCTTCTCTCTCTTCCCTTCTTTCACTTTCCTTTATTCTCTTACCTTCTTTTTTCCCCTTTGTTCTTTTCCCTTCTTTCCCTTCCTTTCTCCCTTCCTCTGGCAATAAAAACCACGCGGTTATCCATCACGTCATTTACCAGGTTCGCATACGCTTTGAATCTAGATCTCACCAGGTTTTGCAACCCGTAACATGGAATTCCTCGAAGAAGAAGTGTTGTGGTTTGTTCTCTAGTGATGGACCACTCGGATACCCATTCAAAGATCCTCTAGTTCTAATAGAAGATAAGGAATTTGGGAATGTTTTGAAGGAGGAACCTTCGCGAAAGCCCTGTAAATAGTGCGTTGCTTATCAGAAGGTACGTTGCTAGGTAGTCATTTGACATTTGAGCTCTTAACGCTATTTTGGGAATAAAAAATATTTGCCAGGAAGAATGAAACAATCGTACTCTAAGGTAATTTTTACTGATAGAAGAGAGCGCCCTGCATTTTTATTTGTCACTGGTGTCATTACTGTGATAACGAAGAACAGTTATAAGAGGACTACAGGTGTAACTGTCTGTTCTACATAAATTTTTTAATAGCTAAAACACTGCTTTTGTTACGTTGTCATCCCAAGATTACAATGTGGTAGAAAATACTACTACCTCACTGCTATTGCAATTCTTGCTGCCTTGTCACTCCCAACACTTTCTGTTGTCACCAGAGGTACGATGCGCAGTTCTCATCTCAATCCGACTTGTAGAGCCCTGTTTCCTCACACATTTTAGTTCTATTTCAGTCGTGAGTTAAGTGACTTTCAAGACCGATTCAAAGAAGTTAACTTGGCCCCTCCACCTCCAACTTTGCGGTATTCTGGCAAGGTCATTTGTGTGACCCGTGTTATTTTGATGTGTGATAGAATTGCATGCCAAACTGAGAAATCTGAAAGAATTTTTTCATTTTCATAGGGTCTGACTCGAGCTATAGGCCTTTTCGCTAGCGTTGGTTTAAACTGACGCCGGGATGGGAGGGTGTGTGTCCCTTTTTTCCGTAAAATACAAGATGAAAGTGTTAAAAACATTATATAAGCGAAAGATTAGACACGGCAGATCCATCAGTACAAAAGATGTCTTTCATATTTTATCGGTTTCGAGGCATTTGGTAAGTTTTAAAGCAATCCAACATTGCATTTCTCACTGAAGTACTTCGACGTTCCTGAGCACCAAAGAAGTGCACATTTTCTCTGCGGACCTTTCACAATCCAATGACCATGGTTAAGGTAGCGAAGATTATGAGCACGGTGATGCAAACGTTAAGACCTCTTACATTGAGGTGTTCCAAGAACAACAACAACAACAATTGCTACGACAATTCACTTGTGACTGCCATCTTAACCTTAGTTCATATACGAGCTAACCCTAATATGATTTGCAACCTGATGCATGACAATACATTCTCTTTGTCGACAATCAATTTCACCGAATAATATCGCTCGATTTGAATCTGGAGACAATAGAAATAACTAACATTAAAATCTAATAGAGGTAGAACTACGATACGATGCCTAGTATTTAAAATGTCAAGTTTACGACATAAATCTAATATAAACAATAACAAATCTCTACATTACCTCTTGGCTTCAGGCAGTCTGTATGCGTTTCGACTGAGCACTACTCTACTGACTAATATTATTCCTGGGTATATATATATGTATCACGATACGTGACAGAGCTCGTGTCTGTGAGAGGAAACCTACTTAAAAACGGAAAAAACAACT
>JAAAKL020000085.1:0-64276 GCA_010016065.2 Carybdea cf. marsupialis auct. non (Linnaeus, 1758) | reverse complement strand
CTGACACTTTGAAGGAGCTGTAGCTTAGAAGCACCTGACACTTTGAAGGAGCTGTAGCTTAGGAGGAGCTGTCCTTTGAAGGAGCTGTTGCTTAGAAGCACCTGACACTTTGACACGATCATCTCTACTGGGACACGATCATCAAATTTTCGTGCGCTTGCGCAACGCTTCATCATCGCCTTCGGTCGGCACCCTACGGCTGGTGGTCGACGGTCACACCCGCGACGCCGCTGAGCTGGAGCTGGCCGCCGGCGAGGAGGTCGGCCACACCCTGCGTTTGGTCGGGCCGCAGGCCGCGGCGATCGAGGTGGCGTGGCAGGGGCGCACACCCGACGCGCTGGCGGCGGATGATCGCGCGTTCTGGGTGCTCGAGCCGCCACCGGAGCGCCGTTACCGTCTGCGCGGCTCGGTCGATCCGTTCCTGCAGCGCGCTTTACAGTCGTCGGACGGCTGGCAGCCGGCGTCGGCTGATGAGGCAGCGGATCTCGAAATCGTTGGCGGCGAGACGCCCGAAGACTCCGGACCGCCGTTCCTGTGGGTCGATCCACCGTCGTCGCGAGTCGTCCGCGGCGCCGCGGTGTTGCGTTGGGATAAGACCCACCCAGCGCTGCGCTTCGTCGACCTGCGGGCGGTGCGCCTGGGGCGAATGCCCCAACTCGAGCGGCCGGAGGGCGCCCGGGTGTTGGCGGAGTCGACGGCTGGACCGCTGGTGCTCGAAGGCAGTCGCGGGCCACGGCGTTATCTGATGTGGGCTTTCCATCCCCTGGATACGGATCTGCCACTGCGCGTCGCCTGGCCGTTGATGGTGCGTCATGCCTTGGAGCATCTGGTGCCGGCCGAGGGGCCCCTGGAAGGTGGCATCGGCACGGGTCTTGCGACCACGCCGGTGCCGTGGCCAGCGACAGCGGCTTCGGCGGCAGAAGCCGTGGCCCTGACCTCACCCTCCGGTCGGAACTTCGCACTGCCCAGCCGCGACGGCTGGGTGCGTCTGCCGGTGCTTGAGGAGGTCGGCATCTGGCGCTTGGCCGAGGGGGAGCGTCAAGTGCGCTTTGCCGCGTCCCTACTCGACGCGGAGGAAAGTGATCTCAGCGTGCAGCGCTCGTCGGCGGGCGATTCGGCGGCGGCAGGCGCCGCGCCCGCCGTCGCCGAGCGAACGGACTTGCGAGGATTATGGCGGCCGCTGATCGCCGTCGCACTACTCGTTCTATTGCTCGAAGCCGCGGCGTTCCATCGTCGATGGAGTCTTTAGCGTGCCCTGGCTCGCATTTATCGGTAGGGGTGAGGGGTTTCTGATGAGCCAGGCTCCGTGCCGAGTTGAGGCCTCCCGCTGCCAGCTTCCAGAGGTCCGCGCCCACTGCTCTCGCCTGCGATTTCAGCTTGGTGCTGTGTTCCGTCTACGATTTCGAGACGCTCGCTACCCTGGCCCGCATCCAGCTGGCCACGGGAGGCCCCAACTCTCTCCTCTGGGAGGTCGCGGGCGTCGATGAGCTTCGACGCACCGTGGGCTCTGCTCTTGCTGCCACCGGTGGTGGCGCTGGCGATCTGGATCGGTCGCCATGGGCGCCGGCGACTGTCGCCACCGCGTCTGCGGACGGTGCGGGTGCTGCGACCGCTGACCGCGGCGCTCCTGGTGTTGGCCTTGGCCGGCCTGGCGATCGAGCGACGGGAGGATCGCTTGACGGTAATTTTTGCCGTCGACGGCAGTCGCAGCGTTGGCGGCGCCGGCAACGACGAGACCGTGCGCTGGCTGAGCGAGGCCGCGAGCCAGCGGCCCGAGGGCGACCGCGCCGGAGTGTTGGTCTTCGGCCGCGAAGCGATGGTCGACACCTTGCCTGACGACCAATTTCGCGTCGGCGAGGTGCTCGCCCGGCCGGACGATGGTGCTACCGATCTAGCGTCGGCGGTGCGTCTGGCTCGGGGCCTCTTTCCGCCGGAGCAGGAGGCTCGTCTGGTGCTGCTGACCGATGGCGTCGAAACCCAGGGTTCGATCGAGCAGGTGGTGGCTGCGCTGCCGGAGGAGATCGACGTCGTGTGGGCACCGGTCGAGCCGCCGGCTGAGGCCGAGGTGGCGGTGGAGCAGATCTCGGTGCCCGAGCGGGTGGTCGAAGGCGAGCCGCATCGAGTGCGGGTGGTGCTGCGGGCTTCGCGTTCCACCCGCGCCATTCTGCGTCTCTATCGCGGTTCGACGCCGGTGGTGACCGCTCCGATCGAGCTCGAGCCCGGCGGGGCACAAGTCTTCGCTTTCGACCCGCCGGCGCCAACCGGAGCCGGGGTCTTGCTTTATCGAGCCCAGGTCGAGGCCGAGGGCGATCAGAGCCCGGAGAACAACCGGGCGGAGGCCTTGGTCGAAGTTGCCGGTCGGCCGTCGATCCTGGTGATCGATCGCGAGCCAGGTGCCATCACGCCCTTTGTGCGGGCGCTTGAGACCGCCGACATGCGGGTCGACGTCGGCGGCCCCGGGGCTTTGCCGGTCGGGGTTCGAGGACTCGCCGCCTACGGCGCGGTGGTGCTTTCCGACGTCGGCGCCCAATCGTTTTCAGCCGCCCAGCTCGAGGCCTTGAGGCTCTGGGTCGAGGATTTGGGGGGCGGGCTGTTGATGCTCGGTGGGCCGGAAGGCTTTGGTCGCGGCGGTTGGTGGCGGACGCCGGTGGAGGAAGTGCTGCCGCTGTCGATGACGGTCAAGGATCACAGTTATTTTCCGTCAGTCGGGGTGGTGTTAGGCATCGACAAGTCCGGATCGATGGCCGGGGCGGCCCAGTCGGTGGGGATTCAGAAGATCGAGATGGCGAAAGCCGCCGCTGCCGGCGTCGTCGAGCTGCTGTCGCCGATGGATCAGATCGGCGTCATTGCGTTTGACGCCGCCGCCAAGTGGGTGGTGCCGATCACTCCAGCCGATCAGCGGGAGCAGATCCTGGACCGACTCGGCACCTTGCGCGCCGGTGGTGGAACTGACGCCTATCCGGCGATGGAGCAGGCACTGACAGCCTTGAGTGAGGCCGACACGCGGATCAAGCACGTCATTCTGCTCACCGACGGCCAGCTCTCGGGCCGCGACCATGAAGGCCTGGCGCGCCGAATGTTGGACAACAACATCACGGTCTCCACCGTCGGCGTCGGTACCGACGCCGACCTCTACACCTTGGATCACATCGCGCAGGCGGGGGGCGGCAGCTTCTATCAAGCCGACGATCTGGAGAGTGTGCCTCAGATCTTCTTGCGCGACGCCTTTCGGGTCGCGCGGTCCTGGCTGGTGGAGGAGACCTTTCAGCCGGTGAAGCTGGCGAGTCATCCGTCGATCTCCGGGCTATCGGCTCTGCCGGCGCTCGATGGTTACGTCGCGGCTTCTGAAAAAGCGGGCGCGCAGCATCTGCTAGCCAGTCATCTGGGGGACCCGCTGCTCAGCGTCTGGCGCATCGGGCTCGGCAAGTCGGTGGCGTTCACTTCCGACGCCAAGGCGCGCTGGGCGGGCCGTTGGTTGGGGTGGTCGGGTTATGGTGCCACCTGGGCGGCACTGGTGCGATGGGCGGTTCGCGATCCAGCGGCCGGCCGTTTGCGGGTGCAGGCCGAAGCTTCAGGCGGGCGTCTGCATCTGGCGGCGGATTTGCTCGACGGCGGTGGCGCCTTCGTCAACGGCGCACAGCTAAGGGCTCGGGTCGTCGGCCCGGATGGGCAACGGAGCGAGGTCGAGCTCGAGCAGCAGGCGCCGGGGCGTTATGTTGGCGAGGTCGAGACGGATCGCGAGGGGCCTTATCTCGCCGCGGTCGTTCGCGAGGAGGAAAGCGTCGCTCCTGGGACGCCTCGCGAAGGCGCGACGGTGGCGGCGGTGGTGCCGTATGCGGATGAGTTTCGTGGCCTGTCGAACGCCCCGGACGGTTTGGAGCGTCTGGTCGCCGCGGGGCGCGTGCGTCCGCTGGAAAATGGAGAGCAGCTGTTCGAGCGACTCGGCACCGGCGGTCGCATCCGCGAGTCTTTGGTGCCTTGGCTCTTGGCTTTGGCCGCGACGCTGCTGGTGCTCGAGGTGGCGGTACGTAAGTTGGCTGTGCCCGCTTGGCTCGAGCGTCGCCGGGCCGACGTGGTTCCGGAGGCACGGCTCGAGGCATTGTCCGCGGCCCGTCGTCGAGCGACGCAGCATGTTCGAGTGCCGCCGCCGTCAGATCCCTCGGAGAGCGCTGAAGCGCCTGCCGTGAGCTCCAAGGCCGGTGCCTCGACGACGGAGGAGGTCTCGATGCCTGCGGATCCGGTCGTCGCTGCGGAGCCAGCCAACGCGCCTAAGGAGGCGCCCGAGGCGCCTGCAGCCAGCGAAGCGGCAGACGGCTATACATCGCGTCTCTTAGCAGCCAAACGGCGTTCGCGGTCGCGTCGTTGACCGGCCGAATGAACGGTGAAGTCTCAACGGACGACCCACAGCAAGTCGCGGATTGCTGGCAAGATTCTGATTGCGTGGGCGGTTGAGATGGTGGTAGATTAACAACTAACTTGAGTCGCTGGATGATTAACTTGAGTCGCTGGATGATTTTTGGGAGCTATTCGCAGTTATTGTTTGACGGTCCGGATGTCATCAGTTTTCTTAGGTAGCTGCGGTTATTTTGACTGCTGTCACTTTTGATGTCAGTTGCGTCGTTTTGATGTGAGTGGGGCTGGCGGCCCCAAGCGAAGTACCCGGCAGGCTCTCGTGGAGAGTCGAACGCTGGGATCCATTTTGTTCTGTTGGATAGGGAGCTTTTCGATGAGTCGTCGAATCCTCGGCATCGGTCGTCGCTTTGCCTCGAAGCGGGTGAAGTCTGCCATCTTTTTTTTGGGCATCGTTCTGGCAGCCTCCGGGGCTCATGGCCAGTGGGCTTTTTTCGGTAACGATATCTACAATACAAATAACGGTCGCGTTGGCATTGGCACGCCTTTTCCCGCCGGCAATCTTGAATCCCAGGGCAGCTCAACACTGGAGTTCGCTTTGGACGCGGTGACGGGTAATCCGGACTTCTCCTTGCTTGAGAACGGCGACGTGAAGTCCCAAATCAAGTATCTGGTCAACGGCAACGGTTTGTCGTTTTTTGCTGACGATTCTCACGTCGGAACCGGTGGTCTTCTCGGCACTCCCGGCATGTTCCTGGACGGGTTGACCAACGATTTAACCCTTCAAGGGACAGCTCAGATTCGATCCGACAATCAAGCCAGGAGTGGCTCCGTCTTTGGCGTCAATATGACCGGAGGGTTTGCGAATGGGACCTATATCGAAGATCTTCACAGTTCTTTCGACAGCACGGGGATCGCGCTGGACGGTGAGTCGGCGGCGATCTGGAGCCCGGCGGATACCGGAGCGGTGGTCAGTTTCTGGGAGGAAGATACGGCGCTCGCGGTGGCGAGGGTGAACTTCGCTGGCGTCTTTGAGACCCTGAGCGACCGCGCCGCCAAGCGCGACATTCGTGAGGTCACCGGTGACGATGCGTTGTCGCGAATTCTGGCGCTCGATGGCAAGCGCTACAAGATCGCCACCAGTCAGGAAGATCTGGACAAGGGCGGGGATTATCTGGAAAGAGACCACCTGGGATTCATCTCGCAAGAATTGGAGGAGTTGTTTCCGGAGGCGGTGACGGAGGACGAGGCGACCGGCGTCAAATACATTTCTTATGACATGCTGATCGTGCCCTTGGTCGAGTCGATTCAAGCCTTGAAAGCCGAGATCGAAGCTTTGAAAGGGGTGGAGATCCGGTAGCGCCCGGCCTTGTAGAAGCCCATGGCAAAGCTCAGTCCGCGCTGGATGGTTGAAGCTTCATCCCACCGATTTCACCGCGTGAGACCGGTTTATGCGATTTCTTGAAACCGGTTTCACCGCGTGAGACCGGTTTCAGCGATTTCCTGACACCGGTTTCACCGCGTGAGACTGGTTTAAGAGACTTATTTAAACCGGTTTCACTGCGTGAGACTGGTTTAAGCGATTCTTTGACACCAGTTTCACCGCGTGAGACTGGTTTAAGCGATTCTTTGACACCAGTTTCACCGCGTGAGACTGGTTTAAAAGATTTCCTGACACTGGTTTTACCACGTGAAATGGGTGGATGAGGCTTGATCCTACCGGTCTCACCACGTGAAACGGGTGTACGGGATGGGAGCCGACCCGCCTCACCGCGTGATCGTGGAGTTAAAAAACCGTTGACACCGCTCCTTAGGCGTCAAAGTGGAGTCCTGAAGTTTTTCGATCCCACGTCCAACGTCGGAGTGCTTGAGGTGATATCTCACCCCTCTCGACAAACCTCAGCGGGTCGCATGGGGAGCTGGGAGCGCAGGCGTCCCGCCTGCTTCTAACCTCCGGATACAATGGTCCCGATCCGGAGGGACCGATGACCGACGATGCGCTCCAGACCTGGAGGGACAAGCTAGCTTTCCTCGAGAAAGAGGAGGCCCTGGCCGTCGACGCCGAGCAGAAGTTCGCTCTAAGGAAGCGGATCGAGGAGGCTCGGCAAAAGATCGCGGAGCTCGAGGAGGCTGGATCTCAAGAGGCTGCCGACGAGCGCCCCAGCTACGCCGACGAGGAGACCGAACGTCTCTCGATCGTGCTCGAGCAGAAGTTCGAGCAAAAGGAACGGTTGATCCTTGCCGACCAGGAGACGCGCGATCTGGATCGCGAGATCCTCGACATCCGCCGCTTGCTGCGCAAGGGGCCGCAGCTTCAGGCCGGTGAGATCCTCGCCGACGGGCGTTTCAAGCTGATCGACGTCCTGGGCAAAGGGGGCTTTGCGACCGTTTGGAAAGCCTATGACCGCCGGCTACGTCAGCCGGTGGCCGTCAAGGTTCTGCATGGCCAGCATTTGGAGGAGCGCACGAAGCGAGAGCGTTTCTTCCGTGGGGCTCGTCGAATGGCGCAGCTCTCCCATCCGCACATCGTGCGCGTGATCGAGGAGCAGGTGGAGGACGAGGGCTGGCTGTTCTTCGTTATGGAGTACGTCGCGGGTGGTGATTTACAGAAGGCGGTGCTCGAAGGCGTCTTGTCCAAGAGTGAGAAGATCGATCTGATCTTGCAGGTTGGGCAGGCGCTGTCCTACGCTCATGGTCAGGGGATCGTGCATCGTGACGTCAAGCCGGCGAACGTGTTGGTCGACCGGCGGGATGGTCAGTGGATCGCCAAGCTGACCGACTTCGACCTGGTCCGCGCGGAGGACTCGACCGGCTTCACGCAGACTCAGGCGATGATGGGCACGTTGTTATTCGCAGCGCCCGAGACGTTGGCTTCAGCTCGGGATGCGGGGCCGTCGGCGGACGTCTACTCCCTGGGTTCGACCGCGGTCTTCGTCCTGCGTGGCGAGGCGCTACCGTCGGATTATTACCGCGATCCGCGGCCGACGGTGGCGTCGCTTGACGCCTCTGATGCCCTGAAGCGGGTGCTCGGGCGGGCGGTAGCCTTGAAGGAGTCGGTGCGTTTGCTGTCGGTGTCGGACTTTTGCCGTGCGCTAGAGAGTGCAGCCCGCTCTGTACCGGAAACTGTCTCTGAGGAGAGCGAGGAGCCTTTGATTGTCCGGCACCGGACCTTGCAGCCGAGGGCGAAGCGTCCTCGAGGCGGAGTGGGTAGTTGGGTCTTAAGGCTTGCTTTAGCAGGCTTTGTTCTTGGTGCTCTCGCTTATGGCGCTTCCGAGTTCTTGAGCACACAGAAGGAGCCGGGAACTGGTTCTATGCCGGAGGATCCGTCCAGAGTCACGGAGGCCGTTGAAGCCAGTCGTCCGGAGACGGAGCCTGACGCCGGTGACCTTTGGGACGATCCGGCAACCCAGATGAGGTTTCGTTACATCCCGGGCGGTCGTTTCCGGATGGGCAGCCCACCGAATGAGGCGGGACGGTTCGACGACGAGACGCTGCACGACGTCGAGCTGACCCGGGGATTCTGGATGGGCGAAACGGAGGTCACTCAGGGGCAATGGCGACGGCTGATGGGCAACAATCCGTCGCAGTTCTCATCCTGTGGAGACGATTGCCCGGTCGAAACGGTGAGTTGGTGGGGCGCGGTGGCGTTTGCGAATCAAATGTCTCAGGAAGCTGGTTTGGACAGGTGCTATGAGCTGATTGACTGTCAGGGAACACCGGGTAAGGAGGGCTATGTTTGCTCTCAGGCCGTCTGGGCAGAGCAGGATTGCGAGGGCTACCGCCTGCCAACAGAAGCCGAATGGGAGCGCGCGGCGCGGGCCGGCACAGACACCCCGTTTTGGGCGGGCGAAAGCCTAACGGCTGAGCAAGCTAACTACAGCCGTCACTATGAAGGGACCGTGAAGGTCAGGAGCTTTGATCCCAACCTATGGGGCCTTTACGAAGTCCACGGCAACGTCTGGGAGTGGGTCTGGGATTATGGGCTGAGCAACTATCCAACAGAGCTAGTGAAGGATCCGGTAGGACCCCTAGCCGGCGCGCGGCGGGTGCACCGCGGGGGCTCGTGGTACTCGGACGCTCGCTACGTACGCGCCGCGTACCGCGACGCGCTCGAGCCCGGCTACCGCCTCCGCTACCTGGGCTTTCGTTTGTCTCGAGGTCCCGAGAAAGGGGGCGGAGCACAGCTCGGAGCGTAGGGCGCGAAGGGAGGCGAGCGGAGCGGAGTGGAGCAGCCCCCGTAGCGTCCCGAAGCGGAGGGCTTCCGCGGCGGCGAGTTGCACGAAGCACCTCACCGCGATCCTCTGAGACTTCGCTTGACCGCCACCTTGTTAATCAGCGTCCAGATTGATAGTCTAAATTGGTCGTGAGCCGAATGTCTCTCACCCCACGATCCAAGCCCAGTCTGTGGGCGTGGATCATCGCCTGGGCGTTCGCTTGGCCCGTCGCAGCAGACTCGCCACCTTCCGATGCACCGGTCACGAACGAGGGCTATCGCATCGTCGTCCACTCGGCCAACCCTATCCGAGCCCTGAGCCGACGCGACCTGTCAAAGATCTTCCTCAAGCGGCGCCGGAGCTGGGATTGGGACGATCCAGCGTTAGCCCAAGTCGCGCCCTACCTCAACGGCTCGGCCCTCGATCAACCGCGCAGAATCCAAGTCTTCGATCAGGAGGTCGAAAGCCCGACTCGAGTGGCTTTCTCGCGGGATGTGCTCTGTCGGGAAGCGCAGGCTATCCTGCGCTACTGGCAGCGCCAGATCTTTAGCAGTGGACCGGGAGCCGTTCCGCCCGAGGTCGTCCCTTCAGATCGCGAAGTCCTTTCCCGCGTCGCGGCGGATCCGCGGGCGATCGGTTATGTCTCCCTCGCGGCGCCCAATCCTTCGGACGTCCGTGAGCTGAAGATTGAGGGGCCGCCGTGCCCGCAAGCGGAGGGATCCGGAGGCAAATAAAACTTCCATGGAAGAATAACGTTCCTCTGCTTATCCAAACCACTTCGAGGAACGATTCATGGAGCACTTCAACCGTACCCGTCTGCGCCTGACGATCTGCGCCGGAGCCCTGGCGATCACGATGATCGCCTCGGTGGCAGGAGCCGAATCCGAGTCAACCCTGCCCGACGGCCCCGACTTCAAGGCGGTGATCGACCTACCGTCGATCAGTGAGCCCCAGATCTCGCCCGACGGCACCGCTATCGCCTACGTCGGCGAACGGACGGACTGGGACGAGAACCGCTTTGACTCCGAAATCTGGTTGGCGCGCCAAGGGCAGGAGCCGTTCCAGCTGACCCGCACCGAAGACGCGAGCAGCACCTCGCCAAGTTGGTCGCCGGACAGCCGAAGGATCGCTTTCCTTGCAGATCGGGGAGACGACACCCAGATCTACCTGATTCGCGCGGCAGGCGGCGAGGCTCAGCCCCTGACCGCGGTGAAGGGGGGTGTTTCCGACTTCGAATGGTCGCCTCAGGGAGACCGGATGGTGGTGAGAATCACCGACCGCAAGGACAAACATCGGGAAAAGATCGAGAAGACTTACGGCAAGTTCGCGATCGAAGACGACGAACACCGCATGAAGCATCTCTGGATTCTCGACCTTGAGGCGGCACGGGAGACCGAGGCAGGGGCCGAGCTGCCGCCGGACGATCAAGACAAAGACGGTGAAGGCGACGACGAAGAAGAGGGCGGCGACGAAGAGGACGGCGAGGAAGACAGCGACGACAGTGAAGAGGACTCCGAAGACGGCGATTCAGAAGACAGTGACGCCGAGGATACAGAGGACGAGGGCGACAAGCCCGAGGCGTTGCGACGCCTGACCTCCGGCTCCGAATACACGGTCACCGGCTATCGCTGGTCGCCCGACGGCGAACAGATCGCATTCGTGCACACCACCGACCCGCGGGTCGAATCGTTTTCCCACGCGGATCTCTCGATCGTCGACGTCGCGAGCGGCGAGACCCGAAGACTGGTCGAGCAGCCAGCCGCGGATAACGATCCCCACTGGTCACCCGACGGTCGCTGGATTGTGTTCTCGACCCAGAATGGCAAGTTCCCGTACTACTACAACACCGAACTGGCCAAGGTGCCAGCCGCCGGTGGTGAGCCGACGCTGCTGACCGCGGACTTCGATGAGAATCCGGCGATCGTCGGCTGGTTCGAAGACGGCATTCGCTTCCTCGCGTTCGACGGCACCCACCGTCGGCTCTACCATCTGAGCGCCGACGGTGGCCAGGTCGAACCTTTGCTCACCTCCCCGGAGCGGATCTGGAACGTCTCCATCGCTGACAACGGCCAGGCGATGGCCATCGGGGGCGCCAACTCCGACACCCTGGGCGAGATCTGGCGCTTCGAGTCCGCCAGCAGCGAGCCTGAGCGGATCACCGACATGACCGAAGCTACCGCGGACTGGCAAGTCGGCAGCCGCGAGCTGATCCGCTGGCCGAGCCAAGATGGGGCGTCGATCGAAGGCGTTCTCCTGAAGCCGGACAACTTCGATCCAAAGAAAAAGCATCCTCTCCTGGTGATCATTCACGGCGGCCCGGCCTGGCTGTCGTTTCCCCAGCGGGTTTATGGTTACGTCTATCCGGTGCAGCAATGGCTGGCCAAAGGCGCGGTGATCCTGATGCCCAACTACCGCGGTTCCGCCGGTTACGGCGAGGCTTTCCGCTCCCTCAACGTGCGCAATCTAGGCGTCGGCGACGCCTGGGACGTGCTCTCCGGAGTCGATCATCTGATCGAGCTCGGATTCGTCGATTCCGAGCGCATGGGCGCCATGGGCTGGAGCCAGGGCGGATACATCTCCATGTTTCTGACCACCACCTCCGATCGCTTCCAAGCGATCTCTGCCGGTGCTGGCATCTCCAACTGGATGACCTATTACGTCAACACCGACATCCACCCCTTCACTCGCCACTACCTCCAAGGAACCCCCTGGAACGATCCCGAAGTCTATGCCAAGACCTCACCGATGACCTATGTGCAAAAAGCCGAAACGCCGACCCTGATTCAGCATGGCGAGTTCGACCGCCGGGTCCCGGTGCCCAACGCCTATGAGCTTTTCCAAGGCTTAGAGGACGTCGGCGTCGAGACCCGGCTGATTATCTATAAAGGTTTTGGGCACGGTATCGGCAAACCTAAAGAGCGTTTAGCGGCCGTGTGGCACAATTGGCAATGGTTCGCCCGCTATCTTTGGGGCGAAGAGGTGAATCTGGAAGTCGATTGACCCCTCATTTGTTCGCTCCGGCGGGGCCCGCTGGGTAGATGGACCCGCAGCCCCGCGACGGCATCGACGGTGTCGAGATCAGAGCTTATGTTGTGGTACACGAGCGCGGCCCAAAACGTAAAGTACGGTTTGGCTTTTTTCAGGGCTCCCGTATTGATGCCAAATTCGCCGCCGATTCTTAAATTGAAGCCGAGCTCGTCGCCGGAGTCCGGACTATAAAGCGCCAGGCCGCCACCGACGTTGAGCTGAAAGCGATCATGCCTCAGGCAATGCAAGACGTGTCGGCGATAGCCGGCAGAGATGTAGGCGACGTCTTCTTCACCTTCTGAGGCTTCCGAGTCGTCCAGATCAAAGCGTCCACCTTCGATCACGGCAGCGTGTAGCGACTTGGTCTCCTGCTGGTTGAAACGGCCTCCCCTCGGAAAATAGCAACGCTTTTCAGGTCGACTCTCGAGCGCCAGGCGAGCTTGCTGACTCGAGGCGTGGACCGGTTGGCTCGAGCGACAGCCGATCTTGGCGCAGGACGGACGCTGGTAGATCAGGCTGCCGCCGGGCCCGGACAAAGTCAAGGAAATCGGATCCCAGTCCTCGACTCCCCTCGGATCCGAATCTCTGGGTTGTGCTGCCAGCGGCAACGGCATCGTGAGTAACAAACCACCAACGAGGATCCCAATCCGCCGAAAATAATGCTTGAACATTTTCCACTCCTTCTTGCCGTCTCGAGAAACGGCATCACATGGGTTATGCGGCTTCGAGGCCGCGAGTTCCACTCATCGCCTCCCGAAATAGGAGACGGAGCGAATCGCTGACTTCCCTCACCGGGGATTCTTGCCAGCGCCGTGAGGGAAATCCGGGGCGAGATCCGTCTAGGCGACAGAGGAGAGAAAAGCGATGTTGGACTCCATTTCAAATCCGTTGTACGTCCGATGCGGGCCGTTCGCGTCACTTTCGAATTCTGCGATCCCTTCTGAACCGGGGGGTATACTTCGATGAGTCGAGCAGCTATCCCATCTGCGCTGAAGCCGGCGGAACGGCTGATCGAGCTGGAGGGTCGAGTTATTTCGGATCCAACGGATGGCTTTGGCTCGGACGTTGAAGCGGGAGAGCTCAGCTGGCTGCGCGAGAAACTCGAGGCCGCGGTGCGTGCCGTTTGTCCAGCCTGGTTGCGCCACCAGCAGGAAGACCTGGTGCAGGTCGCGATGATCGCGGTCCTCAAGCAGCAGGAAAAAATGAAAAATCGACGGCGATTTCCTAAGAAATATATTCGCCGTGCCGCCTTCACCGCGCTGGTCGACGAGATCCGCCGCCGGCGAAGTCGAGGCGAGGTGGCGCTGGAGGCCGCCAGCGGGGAAGAGGTTCTGGTCGAGGGTCGAGCCAGCCCGGAGCGGGCGGCATTTTCGAAAGAGATCTCGGCGGGCATTCGCGCTTGTCTGGATGCCTTGGCGTCGCCGAGGAGTCTGGCGGTGACCCTGCATTTGCTCGCTTATAAAGTGCCTCAAATCGCACAGATGATGGGATGGGCGCCGAAGCGTGCCGACAATCTGGTGTATCGCGGAATGCGAGATCTTAGAGACTGTTTGCGGGGGAAAGGGTTAGAACCATGATCAGCGACGGGGAGCGATTGACGCGACTTCGAAAGGCATTTGTTGCAGCGCCGTCCTCGGTACGGCTACGTTCGGATTGTCCGCCCGCGAGCACCCTCTGGGAGGGGGTTCGGGGCGAGCTGCCGCCGGCGGATTTGCGCGAGACGCTGCATCACGTGGCGGCTTGCGCCGTCTGCACCGAGGCTTGGCGACTGGCGGCCAAGCTCGAAGAGGGGGCTGAGGACGGCCTCGACGAGCATTCGGAGGAGACGATGCGTCCGCGGAGGTTGTCGGGTCTTGCCGGGTGGCGTTCGGTGGGAGCCCTCGCTGCGGCTGCGACGCTCATCCTGGTGATCGGTCTCTCCTGGCAGCAGGGAGACGAGGCTCCGGTTCTGCGGGGCGCCGGCGAGACTTCGGACTGTCGCGAGATCCAACTCTTGGTGAGCGATCCATTGCCTCGAGATCATTTTCTCCTGCGTTGGTGCGGACCCGAAAACGCGGAGTATGAACTGACGGTGGCGGCAGCGTCGACGCCGCTGAAACCGTTGGTGGAGATCACCGGACTGCAAGCCTCGGAGTATCGAGTGGCAGCGGAGGATTTGGCCTCACTGCCGCCGAATAGTCGCTTGCAGATCTTTTTGAAATCGACGTATCCTATCGAAGTCGAAGGGCGGACATTCTATGTTGAGGTGCGGTGACGGGGGAGCGATGCGCGTCGCGTGGGTAGCGTTGGGTCTGGTGCTCGGACCGAGCCTGACCGCCCAGCCGAGCTTCGAAACCTGTGATCGGCAACTGGCAGCCGATCCCGACCGCGAGAACGCGGCGGAGTGTTATCAAGCGGTTGCACGGGATCGCGTTGACCGAGATCACGGCGCCGCCGAAGAAGCCGTCCAGCGGCTCGAAGATCAGATCGGCAAGTATCCAGGCTCGCCATGGCTGCATTTCTATCGCGGCAACCTACTGATGCTCGTACGCCCCTGCCAGGAGGATTCCGAGTCGAGTTATCGACAAGCGGCTCAGCTCTTCCGCGACCGCCGCGACGTCGACTCGGAGATTCGCGCACGCACCAGCTTGGCGTGGTTATTGGCGCGTTGTCGAGCTTTCGATCGAGCCGCCCAAGAATTGGATCAAACCCTGGCGCTGGCGCCCGGAGGCCGCGATCCGCTGGCGGCCCTGAGGCTCGAGCTTCTGCGAGCCCGTCTGCCGACGGATGCCGGTGAGGATTTGGATGCCATTTATCGACGCCTCGAAGGGCATTGGGCGACGGTCGGCGATTCGTCCTTTGACGATTTGCCGAAGATTTTGCCGCTGCGTATGGAAACCTTACGGGCGCTGGCGCAGGTCAGTCAGGACTTGGGTCGGAACACGGAATTCCGCAAGTGGCGTGAAGAACACCGGCAGCGAGCCCTGGACGCCTCGGATCCTCGCAATGTGGTCGCGGTGGACTATGGGTTGCTCTCCAACCGCATGCTCCAGGAGCTCCTGCCCAGCGAGGGCCATCGGCAGCGGGTTCTCGACGATCTCTGGGCGCTTTTACCCGAGGCTCAGCGCGTCCACACGGACGTTGCCACGCGCATCTGGTGGCATCTGTCGAAGATGTTGCGCGGCTCGGAGGCCGAGCACTGCCTCGAGCGTTGCCAGCAAGGGGCGGACATGCTCGGGGTGGCGCATCTGCAGCGCAAGTGCGCGCTGGCCCGAGCCGGGCAACGTCTCGATCAGGATCCGTTCGAGGCGGCGCGGCGGTTGGCGGAGGTCTATTCCTCCAGCTTTTTTGACCCTGAGGATCCGCTCGCCATCGTCGACAGCTGGGACGATCAGTTTCGCGTGCTGTGGCACACGCGCCCGCGACCGGAGGCCTTGACCGCCATCGAGCGGATCCTGAGCACGATCGAGACGCTACGCAGCGAGCAGACAGGCATGGCTCGGGTCGAGATCCTGGATGTCTGGTCCGACGCCTATTATTGGCTTGCCGGGCGTCTGCTGATGGATGCGACCGACGACGACGCCCTGCGTCGGTCGTTCGCGGCGATGGAGCGCCTGCGCAGCCAGGAGCTGCGCGAGATCCTATTCATGGGGCGCGGGGAGGGGGGGCAGCTCCTGCCGCCACCGCCGCCCGATCTCTGGGATCGAGTGATCACGGCCTTAGAGCCGAACGAAGCCATACTGTCCTTTCAACTCTCGCTGTGGAAAGACTTCCATGATCGATTCGCCGGTGGTGCTTGGGTCACGGTGATGACCCGAGAGCGGTCATGGGTCCGCCGGCTGAGCGTTGGCGGCGAACCGGTCGATCGCGTCGCGATCGAGTCGTTGGTCGAAAGGCTGCTCGGCGACTCGCAGGGCCTGGATTCGCCGAACGGTTCGCAGATTCCGGTCGAGTTGCACAAGGCGCTTCTGGGATCGATCCTGGATCAGTTGCCAAGCGGCATCGAGCGCCTGACTGTCATCCCCGACGGCATCCTCCATCTTCTGCCGTTCGCCGCCCTGCGCTCGACACCCGACGCGCCGCCGATCAATGCGAGCTACGAGCTCACGATCGAGCCCTCGGCGGCGCTGTGGTTGAGCTGGAAGCAGGCGCAGACCGCTCAGCGCAGTTCCTCGGTGCTGGTATTCGCGGATCCGGATCTCTCCTCGGTCGAGGGCTGGGCGCAGCAGCTTCGAGAGGGCGACCGGGCCGGTGGCTCGAAGCCACTGCCCTATGCCCGACGCGAGGGAAAGAAGGTGGTGCGTCATCTGCTCGGGACCAGTCGGCTATTGCAAGGAACCGAAGCGAGTGAGGCACGGCTCAAGCAAACCGACTTGGCACCCTATGGCCTCCTGCACTTCGCGACCCATGCGCAGGCCAATAGCGCCGAGCCCTGGAGCTCTTGCGTTTATCTCGCCGGCAATGCCACCGAAGACGGCTGCCTCCAGCCGGCCGAGATTGCCGAGCTGCCGCTGGCCGGTAAGGCGGTCATTCTCTCGGCCTGCGAAAGCGCGGCCGGGCGCTGGCATCGGGGAGAAGGAGTCATGAGCCTGGCGCGGGCTTTCTTCAAAGCGGGGGCACCTGCCGTCGTCGGAACCCTGAAGCCCCTCCCAGACGATCAAGGCGCGCGCTTCTTTGACGACTTTTATCGTCATTTGAGTCGCGGGCAGAGTCTGCGCCAAGCCCTGGCTCGGACCCAGCGGCAATGGGCGGAGAGCGGAGCGTCGGCGTCGACCTGGGCGAACGTTGTGGTGCTGGGCAACGGCGATCTGGTGCCGGCGCCCGGAGGCGTCGAACCGCCACCCGCGCACAGATGGAGGACGCTCGGCGGGTTCGTCTTGCTGGCTGCGGTGGCGGTCGGTCTTGCCCAGGTCTTACGACGCGCGAAGCGGCGTCGTGAGCAAGCCGTCGAGCTCTTGCCGTTTCGCTGATTGCAGCAGACGCTAACGTCACTTTTTCGATCTGAGCTGCGGTTCGCCGGCGACCAGCCGTGGTCGCCGTGCGGTCATCGATGCCCAGGTGATCTGTCATATTTCCAACGAATTTTTTTAAAGGCCTGAGGGAAATCGCGACCTGCTCCGTCTATACGGTTGATGACGCAATCAATGAAATCGACAGCGGAGCTCAAGGATGCCGGCCGCGGCCTAAGAGCCCTCGTCGCCCCGGCCCCTGGCTCGACTCGCGTTGCCGATTTCAAACCTTGTCTTGCGTCGATTCGATCAGGTCGGAAGGTGGGGCGGCGAAGGGGAGGTCTAGTTGTGGTTTGCAGTGAATGCCCCACCTTCCGGTCATGATCGACGGCCGGTTTTATAAACCGGTCATTCCTGTGTTCTAGGTGTCGTCTTGCGAGACGACACCCCCTCTGTTTCATCGATAGATTAAGGAGCTTCATGATGCCACATGGAAAACGACGTCGATTTCGCAAGCAGCGAGCTAACTTCAAAAAGCTGCTCGCAAGCAATCCGAATTATTTCGGAAACTTGAAAGACTGTCCGGTCGAGCCGGTGCTCTCGATCACTTCGAATACTGTCTATGAGAAAATCGGCTGTGTTGGTTATCAGCCGCAGTTCGGCCGCTTGGAAGCGGTGGTTTTCATCGAGCAGCCCAGTGGCTACGGGGGAGGTATCTGCACGGATGGCAGCCCTGAATACGTTCGTTTTTATCTTTCCTTCGATGGGGGAGCGACCTGGCAAGATCAGGGACTGTCCAGCTTTCAGGCCTACGACATGCCCGAATGCACGGCCGGGGACAAGCGGCTCGAATACGCGGTCACTCGACGGGTCGAGCCACCGCAGAAATACTGCATCTTTCACAATCTGATTCAGGCGCGGGCGATCCTTTCCTGGAACGTGCCGCCGCCGCCCGACACCCCCGACTTCGAGCCGGTCTGGGGTGACGTTCACGATACCCACATTCAGGCCGAGCACTTCAAGTGGATCGTGCTCGACGACTTTTATACGGCGGTAGAAATCGATCCACCGGCGCAGCTGGCAGCGGTCGCGGATCTGACCCAGGCGGTGCCAGCGGTGAAGAAGAAACTATCGGTGGCTGAGCTGCAAGAGCTTTATCAAGCCACGGACGTCGAGCCTCAGCGTTTTGCGTTCGAAGCGGCCCAACAATGGATCGGCAGTACCCATGTCGACGAGACGTTGCTCGCCGGCGACGCCACCCCGCAGCTGCCGGGGCTCGACATCGACGAAGTCTTGACCGCCATCGAAGTCACCGACGGCAACACCAGCTTCGAAGAGCTAGAGTGTGTCGGCCTCAACACCGAGCAGGATACTCTGGTGGGGATCCTGCGTATCAAACGCCCCTTTGGTTACTCCGGCGGACCCTGCACCGACGGCAGTCGGGAGTACGTGGCGTTCTGGGGGGACTTTGACAACGACGGCAAGTTCGAGAAGTGCTTAGGGGTGACGTCAGTCAACGTCTTTGATTTCGACGACATTCCCGAAGCAGGACTGGAATATTCCGTTTTCTTGCCGGTCGATCTCGATGCCTATCGACAGCCCTGCGAAGAGGGACCGCGTTGCGTCAGGATCCGCGCGATCCTGTCGTGGAATCAGCCGCCACCGTGCGCCGACAACGTCGAAGCGTTTGCTGACTGGGTTCCGACCTACGGCAATCGTGAAGAGACTCTGGTTCACATCACTCCAGGACCGGCGGTGGGGACTGACAAGGTGCCTTTCCTGAGCGCCGTCGGTGACATCGCCGAGATAAAAATCGACGCCGCCGGCAAGGCCAACGGAACGTCGATCCAAACCGGCTTCCTGGCTGCGGACAGCCCGTTCGGCGGCCGGATCACCATCGCCGGCCACGTCTCCAACGCCACCGCCGGGCTGAAGTATCGCGTGATGCGCAAACTGCACGGAGCGCCCGATGCTGACTATGTGCCCTTGACTCGGGAGCCGCACGGTCTCGAGCTCATCCTCAACACCTTCGACGGCACGGACTGGCATCAAAGTGACGTCACGCTCCATGCCGATGCGGAGGGGTATTACAGCTTCGAGGACTACTCCTCAAACCATTCGATCGAAGACGACATCTTGATGGTGTGGGACTCGACAGCCGGGGAAGACGGCCAGACTTTCGATCTTCGAATCGATCTCAGCACTGACGGCAACCCGGCCAACGACGTGCATAGCAACGTGGTGACGGTCTTGGTCGACAACACTCGGCCGGAGGTCGAGCTCGACATCGATCTCGGAACCGGCGTCCAATGTGCCGATTTCAACGCCGGAGTGACGTTTAATGGCAACTTCAAAGCGACCGACAATCACTTCTATCGGTTCGCTTTTGCGATCCAGCCGAGCGGTCCACCTAACTTCCCGTCCCATGGCGCCCTGCCGATCCCCGCATCGGGAAGATCGGTCCACTATGGAGGTAGCATCGTGGATCCCGGAGTCACGTCAGGCACCTATAGCCTGGATACCAGCCCTATGGATCCCTGCGGCTATGCCTTGATTCTGCACGTTTGGGATCGGACCAACGTCAACAGTGGCAAGACTCGCCACTATCGTCAGGCCTCGGTCGGTTTTTGCCTACGAGCTCCTCAGTAAGCGGAAGTCCGGTACGTCTGCCTCGCCCTTGACCTGGGGAGTCCAACGGCTCCCCGGGTCTGGCTTCAAAGTGGAGGAGAAGGCACGCTCAGGCGGTCAGTTATGCCAGAGGGAGTGTCACTTCTTGAGGTGGGGCTCGAATATAATCGGAGGTGGTAAGGCGCCCCCTCCCTTCTCTCTCACCACCCCTTCTCCCCAGGGAGAGGGCGCCGTACCCGATCTGAGAGCTCGGGCTGAGGGGATTCCTCGGCCGCTGAAGATCGGGAGGGCCAGGCGCCCCCTCCATACTCGCTCCCGCCCGTCTCTCTACTCGCTCCCGCCCGTCTCGCTCGCTCGCTCGCACCCGTCGCGCTCACTCCCACCCGTCTCGCTCGCTCGCTCACACCCGTCGCCCGTAGAGAGGACGCCACTCCCGATCCGTCTGCTGGCCGCGTGAGGAATCGGCAGATTCCCACTAGCAGCTTTGGACACCTCTCTTTAATAGCAAGGCGTGTGCCAGGAGCTCGAAGTTCCCTTAAAAAGACTTTTTAACCTTTATAGGTTATTGGTTCTTTGATTTTGAGGGAAAAATGGGAGCGATCCAGGAACTGTATGTTCGGAATTCGGACCAACTGTTCGATTCTCGGACATCCTGTAGTTGGTGCGACATATTGTAATTATTGCATTAATTGGAGTCGTACGTCCGGGGCTCGCAAAAACCTGTCGTCCGCGGAGAATCCTCTGGAGATTCATAGCTCGTCCACGGGGACGAGCCGTCGGTGGCACTCTTTGAGGCGCTCGAGGCGGAGGATGAGTCGCCGGGAGAAGGCGACGGGCGCTCGTTGGCGGCGGTGTGTCCGAATTCAGGACACTGCTACCGTCCCGGAGGCTCGAGACCGTACTTCTTGATCTTTTGATAGAGCGTGCTGCGCGAGATGCCGAGGGTGCGGGCTGCGCGAGACACCGAGCCTCGCTGGCGATCGAGCACGTCCCGGATGTGCAGGCGCTCGAGCTCGGACAGCGTGATCGAGGCCGTGTCTTTGCCGTCGGCGCCGCCGGCCCGCAGACTTTCGAAGTGCAGGTCGGCTGGCCTCAGGACGTCACCCTCACCGAGCAAGACCGCTCGTTCCAAGACGTTGCGCAGCTCGCGAATATTGCCGGACCAGCGGTGACTTCCCAACGCCTCGATCGCTTCCTCAGACAGTTTGAGGTTTGGCCGACCGACCTCGCGACCCAAGCGATCTAAAAAGTAGGCCGCCAGATAAGGAACATCTTCCCAGCGCTCGCGGAGCGGCGGGATTTCCAGAGTCAGGGTGTTGAGCCGAAAGTAGAGGTCGCGACGAAAAAGCTTGGCCCGTACCAACCGGGCTAAGGGTTGCTGGGTCGCAGCGACCAATCGGACGTCGATTCGCCGGTCGCTCAAGCCACCGAGCTGTCGGAAATTTTGCTCCTCGAGAACCTTGAGCAGCTTGGCTTGAACGCCGAGCTCCATGTCGGCGATCTCGTCGAGGAATAAAGTGCCGTGATCGGCGATTTCCAAAAGTCCTTGCTTGGACGCATCGGCGCCGGTGAAAGCCCCTTTGCGATGCCCGAAGAGCTCGTTCTCCAGAAGCTCAGGGTTGAGCCCGGCGCAGTTGAGCTCGACGAACGGTTCGTCGGCCCGTGGGCTGTGGTCATGCAGCCAGCGGGCCAGCAGGCCTTTGCCGCTGCCGGTTTCGCCGACCAGCAGCACCGGGCGGCCAGCCGCCGCGGCAACTTTACGAGCCCTCTCGGCGAGATCGCTCACCGCCCGGGAAACCCCGCGAAAGGGGTTCGGACGTTCGCTCTCACGTTGTGCCTTTCGCGCCCGCTCTCGGCGTTGGCGCTGACGGCTGCGAATGCAGCGATCGAGAATCGCCGCTAAAGCGTCCGGGTCGGCGGGTTTGGTCAGGAAGTGGTCGGCTCCGTTGCGCATCGCTTCGACCGCCAGCTCGATCGAGCCATGGCCGGTGAGCAACACTGCCGGCAGTCCGGGATCGTTCTCGCGCAGGCGTTCGAGCAAAGTGAGGGCGTCGCCGTCCGGTAGCTGATAGTCGAGTACCGCGGCGTCTGGACGGACGCTGTCGAACTGCTGCTGGGCAGAAGCGCAAGTGGCGGCCTCGGCGAGCTGGAAACGAGGCGCAAGCCGTCTCCTCAAGGCTTGACGATCGACCAGATCATCGTCGACGAAGAGAATGGTGCTGCGTTCCATATCGCTCGCGGGTCGTCCTGCTACGGGCCACCGGTGGTGACTCGGGCACGTGTCAAGAGCCTATAATTTCGTTGCCTCGGTCGTGGTTGCAAATCGCGCCACACGATTGCCCTTGTGAAGCTTGCCCTTGTGGCGCTCTCGGCGGCATTCAACCTTCGGCGACGCTCTTGACCGCTTCCGACCGGTTGGCTCCCGGGGCCATGATCGAGCACTTTGCCCGTCCGACGACCCCCGGCCAGAGACAATCCCCTTTGAGTTGACGTTTATAACATACCCCCGGTCAGCCATTGTTATCGGTTTGTTAAGTCGACGATGAAAAGAGCGTTTCCTCTGATTCTGATCTTTTCCCTGGCCCTCGGGGTGCGCGGGTTCTACCTGGCAAGTCTTGAGGCCTACCCCAGATTTGAGTTGATCCGAAACCGCCTCGATGATCAGGTGGTCTTTGATCAGTGGGCCAAGTCGATCGTTCGGGGCGAGCGATTTGACTATGCCGAGAGCGGTCATGAATTCGCCTACTGGGCAGCCCAGAGTCCCGGCGTCTATCCCCAGTCGCCGCTCTATCCGTTCTTCGTCGCCACCTGCTATCGACTGTTGGGAGCCCATCAGGATGCGGTGCGGGCGATCCAGATGGTCATGGGCGCGGCGGCGTGTGCCGTGCTTTACCTGGTCGCGAGGCGTTTCGTCCGCCCTCTGACAGCGGTGCTTTGCGGCTTGGCGGCGGCTTTTTATGGCCCGTTCGTGTTCTACGAAGGCACGTTCCTGCGGGCGGGGCTCTTCACATTTGTGGCGGTGACCTGTTTATGGCTGCTGTTGCAGGCGGCCGAGCCTGTTTCGCGGCCACGACGCTGGCAGATCTTGACCGCCGGCCTGATGTTGGCGGCGGGCGTGCTGCTGCGGCCTAATTTCCTGTTGGTGGTGGGTTTGGCGGCGATCTGGTGGTTTCAGATGCGGGTCCGAGCCGGCGAGTCACGGTCGGAAGCATGGCGCTCGATCCGTTGGCTGTCGATCGTGATTGCAATACCTCTGTTACTGATCGCCGGCGTCAACACCTGGCGCAGCGGCCAGTTGGCTTTTCTGTCGTCGAACGGCCCCTATATTTTCTTCATCGGCAACGTCCACGATGCGGCGGGGATCAGCGCTGGCGTCTCGCCTTACTACTGGCAAGTCAAAGGCTCGGCGCCGGCGGGAGAGATCAGTCTGGTTCGGGAGGCGTTGGCGGACATCGCTCGTCACCCCGTGGCATTCTGCAAACTGCAGGGTCGGAAAGCGATCTCTTTCTTTTCTACGATCGAAATCCCCAATAATTTGAACTATGCCCTGGCACGGGAGATCAATCCGCACCTCGGTTGGGCAGGGGTCGAGCTCTACCACGTGTTGCCTTTAGCGCTGGTCGGCGTCGCGATCTCCCTACGTCGACCCTGGCAGCATTCATTGCTCTACCTCTTCCTGGGTGGCTATTGGGCGGCGACCGTCGCTTTCTATGTGCTGTCGCGGTTGCGGCAGCCGGTGGTGCCGGTGCTGCTGATTTTTGCCGGTGTGGCGCTCGAAGCCGGCTGGCGGCAGTTGCGAGCGGATCGCTGGCCGCGGGTCGCGGTGACGGCGCTGGCGGTCCTCGTGGCGACGCTTTGGCTCCGGCCGCCAGCACCGATCCATCGGCCGACGGACTATCAGATGGCGGCGGCGGCCTACGTCTCCGAAGCCCGGCAGCTCGAGGGTGCCGGGCAAAGCGCGCTGGCCCATCGTCGGTATGCCCGGGCTGTAGCTCTCAACCCGGACTATCAGGAGGCGCTCGAACGCCTGGCGGTGCTCGACCGAGGCCGGCCGCGAACGCCGGGACCCGAGGTCTTGGCTTTGTGCGAAGAGGCGCGCCGGTCGGCTGAAGCCGGGGATTTGACCTCGGCGATCGAGCGGCTCGAGCGGGCGGCGGAACTGGCACCGGACTCCGGAATGCCATATCGCTATCTGTCCAACGTTTACTATCTGGACGACGACATGCGTCAGGCGATGCTGGCGCTCGAGTCCGCGGTCGAGCGTGAGCCATGGGTGGCGCTCGATCGCACCAATCTCAAACGCCTGCGATTGGAAGTCGCCAGCTTCGATTCCTGAGGACCTGTGCTTGAAGTCGGTCAGGAACGGCGGAGGCCGAGGGCCAGGTAGAGCAGTGCCAGCGCCAGGCCTCGATAGATGAAGTGAACGCCGTCACGGTCTTCGAACAGCATCAGCAGATAGGGGATGGCCTCGGCGGCGAAAATCAGCGCCAGCTTGCCCGGCGACGCCCGGTAGACGAGGAGTAGCAAGATCAAAAATACGTAGTAGTAGGCGGCGAGGCTCAAGCCCGCATAAAGCAGGGGCAGGGCCAGAACGAGAGCCCCGAGGTCGGTCCTGCGCCGGGCCAAGCCGGTGGTCAGCGCCAAGAGCGGCAGAAAGACGACCGCCAGTTGGAAATGGTGAATGCGTTGGCGCCGAGCCTTGAGCGCTTCGAGCTCGTCTTGGGAGACTTGACGCTCGTTCCCCCAGCGCTGAGCCAGAGCCTCGGTCAGCCCGACGACGTTGGGGGAGATATTAGCGACGTGCAGCTCCATATTGGTTCGAAACTCGGTCCAATGGGCTAGCCCTCTCGGCAGCAGGCCGGTGAGCGCGAACAGCAGGATCGCGGTGGCCGCATACGCTCCGAAGAAGCGGGGATAGCGTCCAGGCCAGGTCCAGCGGCCGTCCGCACGGCGACGTAAGGCGGCGATCGCCTTGAACGCCAGAGGCACGACAAAGAAGGCGGGAAAGACCCGCAGCAGGGTCGCCAGCGCCAGGAGCGCTCCGGCGGTAGCGTGCCATCGGCGATGGAGGCTGGCGAAGGCGGTGACGACGGCGAAGAACCATAGGTAGCGACCATAGGCTCCGCCCGTCCAGCCGAAGTTGGCGCCGAAGACGACGCAGAATTGAATCACCGCCAGCAGTGTCGTCTCCCAGGAAAAGGCCCAGCGGACGGCGGCGAAGGCGAGCAGTAGGAGCAACGGATCGATCAGCGTCAGCAGCAGGATTCCTGCGGCCGAACCGGCCGGCACCAGGTTCGTCAAAGCGCCGCCGGCCAGCGCCCAGACAGGAGTCGGGTTGAAGCCGTGATCGAGCAGCACCTTGCCCCAATGTTGGCCGAGTCGGTCGCGAAAATAGGCCACGTCAGCGCTGAAATCACGCCACCTCTTGGGCGTGAAGGCGGCCTTCACCGGCTCGCTGCGTTCGAGCAGCGTGCGGATGTGGACCTGTTGGTAGGTGTTGAGATCCCGTGCCTCAATCGCTTTGAAACGGTTGTCGTAAAGCTCCGCTTCGGCGCGCAGCATGGCGGTGTAGAGGTCGGTATAACCGAGCTCGGGATAGTACTTCGCGCCCAGGTAGTAATGGGCGACGTCGTGGAGATGAACAAAGACTCGTTGGCCATGGCCGTGGAACGCGAAGTAGTTGAAATAGTTCACCACTGCCAGCGTCGCCAACGCGGTCAGGATCGACAGGCGCGGACCGATACGACAGGCCCAGGGGACCCGCAGATGGCGCAGCCCGAGCAGCAGAGCGGTGGCCGCGGCGATCACCAGATTGAGGCGTTTGACGAGCGCGAAGTCGACGCCCTGCCACGGCAGGCTCCAGGCGGCAGTCAGCCCGAGGCCGAGGAGGATCGTCGTACGGGCTGCAGGTTTAAGGAGCCATCGCCGCTGCCAAGCTAAACAGAGGACCGGCAGAACGACGAGCAAAAGGACAGCGATCAGGGGATTGCGCACGGTGAGAATGAAAGTTTAGCAGCGTCGGCGGTCGACAGGTCGTTCGACGACTCTCCCCGAGCCGCGGCCTGCGAGTAAAATCAACGGGTGAGCGATCGAGCCGAAAATCTCAATCAAATCTTCCTGGTGGCGCTCCGGGCGTTCGCCGATCAACCCTGTCTGCGGGTCAAGCGAGGATTACGCTACCGGGCGGTTAGCTATCGCGAGTTGGAGAACGACGCCTTGCGGGTGGCGTCCTTTCTGCGTCGCCACGGGATCGCGGTGGGTGAGCGGGTGGCGATCGCCGCGGAGAGCTCTGCCGAGTGGCTGGCGGCTTATCTCGGATGTCTGTTCGCCGGCGGCGTCGCGGTGCCGTTTCGGACTTCGACATCGGCCGCGGATCTGAGCTCGATGCTGGCCGACTCGGCAGCGGCAGCGGTGGTGATTCAGGGGCGTCGACCGCTGTTGCGCCTGTCGGAAGAAGCGCATGAGCTGAACGGTCTCGAGGCCGTGCTGCTGATCGATGGCGACGCCGGTTTGCAGTCCGCCGATAGCCGATGGACGGTGTCGTCGTTTGCCGCTCTGCGTGCCACTCCATTGGCCTCGGAAGAGCGTCGGCGCCTGCGCGCAGCGGCGGAGGATCTGCCCACGGATGCCGTCGCGTCGATTCACTATACCGCTCAGGAGACCGGGCGCCCGCGCGGCGCTGTTTTTGATCATCACTCCCGGGTCGAGACCATGCGTCGGCTGGGGGAGTGGATGAGCTTTGACCGTGACGATCTGGCGTTCACCGTCCTGTCCTGGGCCTATCCGCCCAGTCTGTTGTTTGCTCTTCGTTGCTTGCTCTCCGGCGTGCCCAACGTGGTCTCCGGTCGCAGTATTCGAGACTTCGACGACCTGCGTCACGCGAGTCCGACCCTGGCTTTGGTGACGCCTTTCGTGCTGGAGCGTTTCTACAATCGGGTGATGAGCGGCCTCAGTCAGCTGCCCAGATCGCGGCGGGACGTGTTTCGTTGGGCGTTGTCGATCGGCACCCAGTATCGCGCGGCCGGGGCGTCCGGACCGCAGGAGCTGCGCGAGGGTTATGCCCGGGCCGATCGCACGTTCTTCAGTCAGATTCGGGCGGAGCTCGGCGGGCGACTGTCCCGAGTCTTTTCGGTCGGCGCACCCCTACCACCCCACGTCGCGGAATTCGCTGAGGCGATCGGCATCGAGCCAGTCTCGCTCTATAGCTTGACCGAGGCCGGGGGCTTTCCGGCGATCAGTCGTCCGGGCATTCGCTGCGCCGGCACCTGTGGTCGGGTCGGCCCGGGTTATCAGGTGCGCATCGCTGACGATGATGAGGTCCTGGTGCGCGGTGAGACCTTGATGCGAGAGGTCTGGCGACGGCCCCAAGAAACCCAGCGCGCATTGACCGAAGATGGTTGGCTTCATACCGGTGACCTCGGTCGCTTCGATCCGGAGGGCAACCTCTATCTCACCGGTCATAAGCAGTCCCGATTCGTGCTTTCGACCGGTCGCACGGTGATGCCGACGACGATCGAAAACGCCCTGGTGGCCAGCCCATTGATCGCTCAAGCGATCGCTTTTGGTGACGGGCGCCCTTACGTCACTGCCCTGGTGGTGCCAGACCGCAACGCGGTCGCCACGGTCTTGCGCGAGCGCGCTGGTGGTACAGCCGACGTCTCACCGGCCGCTGCCGATCTGGAAGCGCTCTTTGCCGAGGTGCGGGAGGAGGTCAATCAAGAGCTCGATGGCTGGGAGCGGATCGAGCAGCTCGCTCTGCTCGACGAGCCTCTGAGCGAGGCGGCGGGCGAGCTCAACGTCTCGATGACCGCCAACCGCCCGGTGGTGGCGGAGCGCTACGCGGCCCAAATCGACGCCATGTATCCGCGCACCACAAGGCTGGAGCAGAAGCAGTTGACCCAGGTGCAGCTCGAGCCTGAACAGCTGCGAGAGCTGTTCGAGAAACAGGATATCCTCGACGCCTGGCTGGCCGATGCCGGCATCGGATTTTTATTCGACCTTGCCCGCGCCCAGGAGATCCATCCGCCGTCGATGGTCCATATCTGCGAGACCGCGGCGGCGGTCGCCCAGATGCAGAGCGAGGAGCGGCCGCTGTCGACCGCGTTGATTGTCGGTGAGCCGTCGCGCATCAGTCGCGTCCTGCCCGAGAGCGAGATCCAGCTTCAGCGTTACGATCACATCCGGCGCATGCGCCGGGTGGTGATCGCGCTCGCGGAGATGGTCGATGGCCTGGTGCTCGGTTTCGTGCTCGATCAGCATGGCTATCTGCGCGGTATCCACAAACTGGAAGTGGCGCTCGACCGCGACGCTGGCTACTTCCTCGGTCCGCAGTTCCGGCAGCACGCGGCGATTTCACGCCGCTGTGGCGCGATGGTTTTCTTCGTGCCCGCCGGTGGGCGTCAGGTGCGGGTGTTCTCCGGCGGTCGGCTGGTCGGCCGGTACGCCAACGGTTATTGGTCCACCGAGTCGGTGGAGCGGGTGGACGAGGCTCTGGAAGGGTTGTCCCGAGAAGACGGCTATGACCTGACCTTGCTGCGCCGGTTGCTGCGCTGCGCCTTTCGCATGTCGGAGCAGAATCTGGGAGCGATCTTCCTGGTGGGTGACGCCGAGGCGGTGCTCAAGCAGAGCGATCCACCCGCCGTCAGCACCTTCGCCAACATCGGCTCGACGCCGGTCCACCGGCTCTCGGACTCCGAGCTGATCAACTTCGCCAAGCAGGACGGCGCTACCGTCATCGATGCCGATGGCGTCTTTCGCAGCTGCAAGGTCTTGCTACGGCCGGCCGCCGAAACCCAGGCTGACATCGGTGCCGACAAGGGCGCCCGTCATTCGAGTGCCGCCAAGATCAGCGCCGAGGCCGGCTGTCTGGCAATCACCGTGTCGCAGGACGGTCCGATCACCGCCTATGAGGGCGGGCGTCGAGTGTTCTCGTTGTAAGCCAACCTTGGGGAGTCACCGATGGAACGTTGGAAGCCATGTTTGTGGTGGATCGTCAGCCTGGCGATTCTGGCCGCCGGGGCTCCGGCACAGGAACCCTATGATGGCGCCACTTTCAAGCGCGTCACCTTGGTCGTCGCGGACCTTGACCGCTCTTTGACGATCTATCGAGACATTCTGGGCTTTCAGCTCGACGGCATTTCCGATTCTGGGCCGGACTCCTATTCCTATCCAGTGTTCCGTATCGATCCGGCAGCAAAGATTCGTTTCGCGACTCTGAGTGCTGCGGACCTCCAGGTGCGCACCTTGGCGCTGACCGAGGTCAAGGGGATGGAGCTGCCGTCCTCCCGCTGGGAGCAAGAAGGCCTACCGCTGGCGACGCCGCTGATGACCGCCTCGGTGATCCGCACTCAGAATCTCGAGCGCGACTTCAAGAAGCTCGAGGCGTTGGGACTCGAGACCACCGAACCGAAATTCGTCGACGGCCGGGAGTTAGACTTCTGGGAACGGGCTTTTGTCGACTTCGATGGCCACCTGATTGTGCTTTACCAGATCATGGTGACCGAGTCGTCGTCCGCTCCGGTCGTCCAGGAGCTCGAGGCGCGCCAGATCATCGAACGTACCATCGAAGCCGCCGGGGGCGAGGCCTGGCGACGGCCTCAAACCCTGCGACTCTCCGGAACCGCCACGCTCTACGACCAGGGGCAGGCCGATCGGGTGACGGTGGCGGACCGCTATGAGATGTGGCGAGTCTTTCCCCAGGCCTCAGAGGACGCCCATCGCGCCAACGGCAAAGTGCGCTTCGACGCCTTCACCGGCGACGACGTGGTGTTTCAGATCAGTTACGACGGCGAACACACCTACGACCAGAACGGCCGGATGCCGCCCGAGCGAGCCCAGCGCGACTGGTCTGCGGCTTTCGGCTTCGGCATCCTGCGTTTCGCCCTCGACGAAGGTTTTTCTCTGCAGCGTCTGGCCGACGATCAGGTCGAAGGGCATGACTGCTACTTTGTGCGGGTCATCGATCCGGCCGGCTCGAAAACAGTTTTTGGTATCGACCGCAAAGATCTGGCGGTGCGCATGGTCGGCTTCGAGACGCCGCGCGGCTGGCATCACCGCATCTATTCGGACTTCCAGTGGCACGAATCGCCGCGTTTTCGCCAGCCGACCCGCGTCCGTCTCTATTACGACGGCGTCAAGACCAACGACATCCACTGGCTTCGCTTTGTGGTCAACGGGCCGATCGCAGATGAGGCGTTCGTGCTGGCGACGCCGGACTGATTTCGAGGCCAGAATGAGGCGAGGCGCCGCTCCATGGGCGACGCCTCGAAATCGATCGATGACCTGGATTCGATCGCGGGTTCGCGTTAGCAGGAAATGTTAAAGGTATCCGAGCAGCCGAAGGTGCAGGTGGCGGTGCTCCCCTGACAATGGAATAGGGTGTTGTCGATGTTGTTCCAGCGATGCCTCTTGGAGTTGTCATCGCGGCGGGTGTAGTTGCAGGTTTGCTTGCAGGTCGGATCTCCCGCCGAAGAGCAAGCCCCGGTGCCGATGTGGAAGTCGTCTCCAACGTTGGGGTAATCCACGTTTAAGAAATACGCGGGGTCGCCGTCGTGCGGCCAGGTCCGGCCGGTGTCGTAACGCTCGGCCCAAGCCACGACGCAGGAGGTGCCGAGGCAGACGTCGATCGAGCGGCTGACCTCCGCGCAATAGGACGTTCCGGACTTGGCAGGCGTTACGAGGCGCTTGACAGGAGCCATGACGTCCAGGTCGCGGCCGCCCTTCCGGCCATCGGCCAAGACTTCGACGGCGGCCGAGAAAGGCTGCAGAGATAGCAGGTAGAGCGCTTCTGAATCCTTCAGCCCGCTGATATCCAACGCCAGCTGGGAGGTCGGCTCGACACCGATCAGAAAGTTGCGCACGCCGCCAGCCCCGGTCGCCGAAAGCACGACGTCGTTGCGAGCGTCGCTGTCATGGGCAAGCACCAGCCGCATCTCGAGATGCTGGATTGGCTCAAGGGTCAGAGAGGTCTCCGATTCAGCGCCAAAGCTCAAGGAGTGGACTTCGAGACCTTGAGGGATCTCCCAGCGCGCCGTGTAATTCTTGCGATTGGCGAGAGCTTCGGTCATCGACATTTCGAAGAATCCTGCCGGCAGGAAGCCTCGGACAAAGTCCGGGACACCGACTCCTAGCTCGCCGAAGTCAGCCACAGGCGCTCCTATTGCTAGTTGAGCTGGCTTGAAGGTTTGAGCGGACGAAGCGAGGCAGAGTCCGAAGGTCCCGAGGATGATCCATGTGGTCAGGGCGCGGCTGAGGAGTCGTTGATGGCGTCTCATGTTGCATCTCTCCTTGAGAAGGGTTTTGTCGACGATCGATCCCTGAGGAACGATCGGGGATCCATTTCTGCCCATCACGCGCAAAGCATCAAAATATGGAATCAGCAACTGCGGGTTTTTCACGTTTGCGGGCGTCGGCATGAGCAAAAAGAGAGAAAGGAGGGCATTTTTCTGGACGGGGGTGAGGGAATTTGCTGGCCGAATCCGCTATCCAATATAGGAATCTTTTGAGGTGCTCATGCCCACGCACTTATCGCCCTTTGCCGCTGCCTATCGTTTGCCTAGCCGTCCGTCCGTCTCCGAACCCGTCCTCAGTCGGCCAGCTTTCCGCCGTCCTCGGATCTTTGGCCGTGGCCGTCTCGAGGCAGCAGGCGTGGTCCTGCCGGTAGATTCGAGAACCGTCGTCCGCTGGCTGCCTCGGGGAGCTTGTCTCGGGCAACAGAACCTCGTCGCGTCAGGAGCTCATCCGGTGGTCATCCTGTTTGGCCACCAGCGAGGGGTTCAGCTCAATCTGTTGCCATGTCTGCGAGTGTCTTATCGGGAGCTGAGGGTGGTGGTGCCTTATACCCGAATCCAAGATGAGACGGACGAATATCTGGGACCGTTTACCTGCCCGGTCGCGCTTTATCATGATCGCCGGCTGCCGAAGCTCTTGAGCCGAATCTACTCGACGGCGCCGAGGGCCTCCGTCAGGTTTGCCCGGGCTGCCGGCCAGCGACGGATCTGTCGGCAGGACGGCCGGCTCATGGCCGAGTTGACGGTCTTTCAAGAGATGGCCCCCGGCCACGAATCCTCATCGGCGGCCGTCGAGCGGGCACGGCTGATCCACATGCTCCAGCAACCGAATCTCGGCAACCGCTCGCACGGGCGGCACCGCTTCTTTGGGGTGGACTGGGGCATCGCAGATGCGAAGATCCGCGCTTTGGATGCGAAGTTGACAGTCGGCCAGGGCCTGATCTCGCCGGACGGCTGGCGGCTGGATCGGGTCGATGCTCATGGTCTCCGTCCGTCGGCCTGGTCTCGCTTACGCCGTGCGGGTGAAGGGGTAGCTTTTCGTCTCGAGACGCGTTGGCTCCTGGGGCTACCGGAGAAACACACGCCGGCGCTCGCTCGCTGGCGCGCCGGCGGCGGGCTGGAGCGACAAAACCGCCGCAGGGCTCAACCTGATCAGTTTAATGAGTCAATGTTGGGAGCCAAT
Source organism: Carybdea cf. marsupialis auct. non (Linnaeus, 1758) (assembly GCA_010016065.2). NCBI lineage: Eukaryota > Metazoa > Cnidaria > Cubozoa > Carybdeida > Carybdeidae > Carybdea > Carybdea cf. marsupialis auct. non (Linnaeus, 1758). The sequence goes on along the minus strand of JAAAKL020000085.1, from coordinate 32,658 downwards.
CAGCACGGACTAGATGCTGATCGACAGTGACCAGAGTCAGGTCATAGACCAATGCGGTCGCAGCGAGGAAGTGATCCGCGGGATCTCCTTGTGGCAGTTCGAGTGTGTGAACACGGCGGGCGATCTCCAGATTGATCGATGCCTCCCGAATCGGCAGGTACTCGAGAGCTTCCGTGGACCATTGCTCAAAAGAGGTTGGCAGTCGGATGCGTTGCTTGCGGGCCAGAATGCCAGCCTCCCACAATGAAATCGGAGAGAGCCAAAGCAGCCCCAGCGAGAGATCAACAATTTCTCGTAGGCTGTGCGCGAGATCCCTCGAGCCTCCAACGTACCACAGCCAGATGTGAGTATCGAGCAGGAGGCGCTTCATCGCAGGGCTTCCCAGTCCTCCGTGGGCAGCGGTTCTACGATGTCGTCCAGAAATTCGATTTTGCCCTCCATACACCCGAAGCGACTTTCTTGGACCTGCTCGGGCGGTGGCGGCGGCAAGATCCTGGCGATAGGCTTGCCGCGTTTGGTGACGAGTAGGGGCTGTCCAGTTTGACGCACTCGTTCGAGCACGGCGAGACAAGTGGCTTTAAACTGAGAAATGGCGATGCTTTCGAGTTGTGGCGCTTGTTGGACTTTCATTGAGTCAACGTATCATGGTCAATGACTATGGTCAATTGCGTCATCAACCACTCGAACTGCAACTGGTCGCTAAAGATGGGTTGTTGTTTGTAGAACGTACAGCTTGAGGAGCACGTTGATGAAAGCAATTCGAATGCACGAGACCGGGTCGACCGATGTATTGCGCCTGGAAGATTTGGAGTCGCCGGTCGCGGGGCCGGGGCAAGTGGTGGTTCAGACCGCATCGATCTCGGTCAACTTTGCCGATAGCCTGGTCCGTCGAGGTCTCTATCCGGCGATGCCGCCTTTGCCGGCGATCCCGGGGCTCGAGGCCAGCGGCACGGTGACGTCGGTGGGTGACGGTGTCACCTCGGTCCGGCCAGGGCAGCGGGTCGTCTTCTTCGGCAGTTCCTGCTATGCCGAGCAGGTGTTGGTTGGAGAGCCTGCGGTGACGCCGTTGCCAGACGGCGTCAGCTTCGAGGCGGCCGCCGCCCTGCCGGTCAACTACCTGACCGCCTACCACATGCTGCACACCATGGCCCGGATGCCATCGGGCTCGAGCGTGCTGGTGCGCGCCGCGGCCGGGGGCGTCGGCACTGCCGCGGCCCAGCTCTGCAAACTAGCCGGAATCCGCACGATCGGCGCCACCAGCAGCCGCGAAAAGGCCGATTTTGCCCTCGCTCAAGGCTATGACGACGTCATCCTCTACACCGAGGAGAACGTTGTCGAACGGGTGCGCGAGCTGACCGACGGTCGCGGGGTCGACGTCGTGCTCGAATCGGTGGCCGGTGACGTCTTCGCCGAGAGCTTCGAAGTGCTGGCGCCGTTGGGGCAGATCCTCTGGTTCGGCATGGCTGCCGGCGAGCCGACGATCGACGTCGGCGCCAAGATTCGGGAAACCGCCGGCCGCTCCCTCGGGGTTCGGTTTTTTGTGCTGTATAGCGTTCCTCCCGGGGATCTGGCGTCGTCGATGCGCGAGCTGCTCGGGCACGTGGAGGCCGGTCGGATCACGCCGCAAATCCACGCCACGGTACCCCTGGCGGAAGCCGGCAAGGCACACGAGATGCTGGAGAGTCAGGCGGTGATGGGCAAAGTCCTGCTCCAGCCCTGACTCGGTTCGGCTCAGAGATAGTCCAAAACGACGCGAGCGAAGGCTTCGGGCTCCTCGGACGGCAGGAAGACGCCGCCGTCGAGGAAAGCGGTGTGGCTGTCGGGGAGGGTCTCTTCGAAGATCTGGCTCTTCTCGGTGTAACCGAACGGGTCGCGCCGCCCGAAGATCAACAGGGCTGAAGAACGCACTTGGGGCAGGCGGTCCTCCATCCGATAGCGGGCGATCGCGAAGTGCCCGTCTTCGCTGCGTTCTCCGGCGCGTAGCAGGTCGACCAAAGCTCTCTGAACCAGAGTCGGGCGATTTGTCCAGCCGGCAAAACGCTGCCATTTTTCCGCCAGATGGGAGCCGTCGGGCTGAATCCGCCACTGAGCAAAATAAGCACCGAGCTTGGTGCGGGTCTCTTCATCCAGATAGACGGCACCGGATAGGACCAGCTTGCGGGTGCGATCCGGATACGCCGCAGCGGTCTCGATCGCGACCACGGCACCGGTATGGTGGCCGACCAAGTGAGCGGCGGGCACGCCTAAGTGATCGAGCAGGGCGACGACCACCGCCGCGTAGTCTTCGACCGCCGGCGGCTCGGCAGGGCGATCCGAGCATCCGTAGCCCGGGTTGTCGACCGCCAAGACCCGATGGCTGGTCGCAAGCTTTGGGATCACCTCGGCAAATTCATCCACCGAGCGTGGCGTCTGGTGCAGGAGCACAATCGGAGGGTGTCCGTTCGTGCTCCCGCTGGGCCCGGCGTCGAGATAATGCACCTGGCCGAACGGGGTGTTCAGGAAAGATCGTTTCATGTGGCGGCGCGCCCCTGGAATGGAATGAGAATGCGGAAAGTCGGTCTTCGAGGAGCGACCCTTGCTCCCTTCATCGCCGGAAGCGGGAGGGCCAAAACTGTCGCTTGCAAATCCTCGAAGCACGGCGAAGTTTATCGAAGTCCGAGCGATCCGGGATTGATTTGCCGCCCTGGATCGACCGCATCTTTGATCGCTTCGAGCAAGCGCCAGGCGATCGGGTCCACGCTTTCGCGATAGCGGTAGGTCCGACCGATCTGCAGATGGGCGGCTCCCAGTTCCAGGAAGAGCTGAGTCAGGCGTTCGCGCACCTCGTTCACTAACGCTGCGGTCTCCGGCAGCTCAGGGAATTTCTTGAATCGTGCCAGCTCGGAAGGCGTCAGGCGACGGTCGTAGAGCAGCGGTCTGGGACCCGGCCAGTAAAATACAGGTTCGATGACGAAGCCCGTGATGCCGACGATCGCCAACAGGAATCCGACCACCACCTCCCGCTCGGCGAAGCGCTCCTCATACTCAGCGAATAGCGCCGAAACCTGAGACCAGGCGGAAGCCGCTTCGGCCAATGGTACGATGCCGTGCATCGGTGCCCAGCGCTCGCCCTCGGGGCCGATGGCGCTGGTCAAGTTGATCAGGAACGGGTCTCCGCGCATCACCTTGGGGATCGTGTTTTCGACCTCCCGGCCGGCGGCTCGGCAAATCTCCCGCACCGCGGCTAGGTCGCTGTCGGCGGCCGCGTCGTCCCGACCTTCGACCACCAGGTGCATCGAATAACCCTTAGCCTCGAGAAAGTCGCGGCCGGCGATCGCCACTCGCATCGCCTCTTGGACGCCGCGGCCCAGGCTCTTTGCCGAGGTGACGACGCCTTTTAGGGCTTTCAGATCCTGCTTCAGACTCTCGCGTTTGAGCCGTTGCTGTTGGAGCACCGGATCCATGCCGAAACATTCCGCGGCGAGCCCACAGCGTGCGACCTCGGTCATCGCTGAGGCCAAGTCTTCATGGCTGTCGAAGGTGAATGAAGCGTAGCGTGAGGCTTCCGGTTTGCGGATCAGTTTCAGGGTCGCGCGCACTTTGAGGCCGAGAGCGCCGGTGTCCCCCAGGAAAAGGCCGGTGAGGTCCGGACCGTAGTAGCGAAAAAATGGTTTGCCGCCGTGATTGGCTCCGGGGCCGGTGGTCAGCAGGGTGCCGTCGGCGAGCACAACTTCTAAGCTGAGCACGCTCTCGGCGGACACTCCGTAGCGGGCTGAGCCCCAAAGGATGGCGTTCTGCGACAGGCTGCCGCCGACCGTGGCCATGCGCCCGGAGAGCGGTCCCCAAAAGGGAGTGCGCACGCCATAGGGTTCGAGGGTCTCGTACAGAGTTTTCCAGGTACAACCGGCTTCGACGGTGACAAACATATTGTCGGCGTCGACCTCGACCACGCGGTCGAGGCGCCCGAAGTCGATCATCACCGACTCGGGTCGATCGGGTCTGAAACCGCCGGTATAGGACGTCGCCCCGCCACGCGGGATCACCGAATAACCGGCCGCGGTCGCGGCGGCGACAGCTCGCGTCAGCTCTTGCCGGTCGCCCGGCCGGACGACGATCGCCGCCGGTTGGCCGGCGCTGTAGATGTCTTGCGAGTAGAAGACGCGGTCTTCTTCGTCGGTCAGAACGTGGTTAGAACCGAGGACTTCGGTGAGCTGATCGCGCAGGTCGGTTGCGCTCTGAATCTCGGTCGGCATGGTATTTGGCTGGAGCGAAAAAGCTAGGAAAATAATGTCATGTGTTTAATACAAATGCAATGCGGGCATGGCTCATTTGGCTGGCCAGCTGTGCATCGTTCTGGCTCTCGAGGCTTGAGGGAGGGCTCCCGCTTTTTCCGCCTATCTTGATAACGGCCTCCGGTAGGGCGGAGCCGTGAATCACCGTCGGCCCGAGAGCGGGCTGTCGAATGCCATCCAACCTAGGAGAGATCTATGACGCATTTACCTGGAGGCCGCGGTGTCGTCGCGGTGCTTTTTCTGTTTTCCCTGTTGCTGTTGCCGTCAACCGGTCTGGCCGCCAAGCTGCAAGCGGATCTCATCGATGTGAAGCACGGTGAGGCGCGTTATCTGGTGAGCTGGGAGGCGGGATTTTGGTCCAGTGGCACTGTGTTCGACTCGCTCAATCGAGCCAATAAGAAAGTGGTCAGCAAGTCTCAGAATTTCTGCACGTCTCAAGGCTACGATCGTTGGCGATTCGCTTCGCTGGGGGAGATCGCCAATGATGAAACGCTTAGAGCTGCTTGGCACATCGCGACCGGTGGCACCGGCAAGTCGCACTCGACCGAGCGGGTCGGCAATTTCATCAGCGGCGTCGAGACCCACAATCGGGTGCGCCGTGTGCTCATTCTGAGCAAGGTGGAAGACGCGAGAGGTCCTTGCAAGCAAGCCCCCGCGGCAAATGCCAACAGATCGCTGGTCGCTCGGGGAGCGTCAACCACCGATTCCCCAATCCTGGGTGCTGACGAGCTCGAAACCGCGGATGTCGACGATTCGGAACGGGTTGATTTGCAGTCTCGACAGACTGCTGCGGAGCAAGGAGATCCAGAGTCCCAGAACAAGCTGGGAGAGATGTACCAACGCGGACGAGGAGTGTCTCAAGACTATCGCCAGGCGGCCAGGTGGTACCGTCAAGCGGCGGAGCAAGGGCACGGACGCGCGCAGTTCAACCTCGGTCGGGCTTATGTCGAAGGGCTCGGCGTACCGGGGGACCACATTCAGGCGTACCTCTGGCTCAATCTGGCATCCACCAGTGGCGATCCGCGGGCGCGGGGCGAACGGGATAGCCTGGCCGAGAAAATGACGCCCGATCAGATCGCCGAGGCCCAGCGCCTGGCCCACGAATGGTGGCAAACGCATGAGCAATAATGGCTCTGCTTGTGCTATCCTCGGTCCGATTCGATTCAGGAGTTACGCGAGTCGCTCAAATCGGGTGCTCGACGTCGAGGCGCGGGGCGTTGCCCTGCTTTGTAGATTATCCTGGCCAAAGGCACAAAAGCCGACCGCGGCGCGGCGGGTCCTACGATTGCCACTGGCATAGAACTACAGAAGGGAGTTGTTGATGAGGCAGGTGTTCTGTTGGGTGCTTGTTATTTTGATGCCGGTTGTGGCGGTTGCGGATTCGGTCACGATACCGTTCGGTACCACGGTTTTCTGTCAGTTAGACCAGCGGGTGACCTCGAAGAAGAAAGAAACTTCGAAAGGCGACGTCGTTCGAGCTAGTGTTTGGAAAGATGTCTGGGTCGATGGGCGATTGGTCATCAAAGCGGGGACGCCAGTTTTTGTGCGCGTCGGGATGGTCAAGAAAGCGAAGATCGCCGGACGTAAAGGCAAGCTTGAGCTGGAGGCCATGAACGTAACTTCCGTTGATGGCCGCGACGTATCTCTTGACGGTGGTTATGATCAGTCAGGAAGAGGACGCATGGGGCTGTCTATTGCGCTGGCCGCCGTTGTCGCCTGGCCGCTGATTTTCATCAAAGGAAAAAACGCTATCCTTGAGCCGGGAACGATTTTTGATGCCATGGTCCGAAGTCCTGTCGTCGTCGAGAGCGAACCGGCGCCTGGAAAATTGAAGATTCAGCCGGATCTCGTCGTGACCGTTCTTTACGATGAGATGGATCCGGAAAAGAAGATCAAGGATCTGCCTCTGGAGCTGCAAAAAGCGCAAGGAGAGCTAGACCAAGTCAATGTTGTCTCTGTCAACGGTCAGGAGATCTCACCGTTGCCCATTCGACTTTCAGGGGTAGGGCCTGCGGGGGGAGCCCGAGGTCTCGTCGACTTCAAGTCACTATCGAAACATTTCACCCAAGGAATGAATCGATTTGAGGTTCGTGCTGCCGATGCCTCCGTCGAGATTCTTTTAGAAATTGAATTCTAATTCATTCGAAGTTTAACGATTCAAGCACAGGATCGAGGGCAGGCTCTCAAGCCTGCCACAGCTCGAAGCGCACGCCCCCAGGTGCCAAGCCGGAGACCGCTCTTTGACCTGCGATATCAGCGACGCTGCCGAAGTCGGCCGCTTCCAGGGTGATCATCGCCTGATCGAGATCAGAGACGGTGAAGCCCGCGGCGTGCAGGCCGGCGGCCAGAGGGAGGGTCGGCTGTTCGTCACCGGGGTCGTCGAAGAATTCGAGTAGCTCGAAGCGAGCGGGCGTGACGTCCGCGTCACAAAGCAGGGCGAAGCGTACGGGAACGTTTTCGCGTGGCAGGGCCATGAGCTGGGAAATCATCGGCCCTTCGATCTTGGAGTCGATCACAGTCTCGAGGCCAGCGGCCTGAGTCCAAAAGGGCAAGGCGGCTTCGGTATCCAACGTCGAAAAAACGATGCTGTGGACTTCCGAGTGCAGGAGGTTCGAATCATGGTCGAGGACACTGGGGCGCAGGTGATTGACTTCGATGAAAACCACTACCAAATGATCAGGGCCGATGACCTCGACTTCCTTGACCTCGATTGGCCCGAGGGAATACTCCACCAAGTCTCGGACCTCGGCGCCGGCCTGACGGGAGATGTCGATCGAGTGCCGGATGTCCCGGGTGTAATAGTCGATAGCGATCGGGCGAGCGTCGTATGGGCCGGGATGACGGGCGGCGTGGGGCGTCTCCACTAACCGCACCCAACCCTGACTGGCGCCCGGGGTGCGCAGGACGCGCTGTGCCGCTGTGCCGTCCAGGCCGTAGAGTGCGGCGGCCGCGGCCGCGGACAGATTTGCAGCCGGCTCACCGATGCCGCCGAAGTGGGCGAGAAAGTGCTCGGTGGCCTGGAGGTCGGTGCAGCCGACCACGGCGTGACTGGGGCTGAATAGCATCTGAGGCTCCTTTCAGGTAAGCTAAATCTTGAGGAGTATCGACTTGGAATTCAACCAGCGTGAGCTCTTGTCGCGGGTTGCCGGCGTGTGGCAGGGGACCTACGTCCGCATGTCGCTAGAAGGTGACGTGCTCGACTGGTTCCGCAGTCGCCAGGAAATCGTCATGGACGGCGATGATTGGTATGAGCGGGTTTTCTATTACAAAGATCCGGACAAACCCAAAGTTTTGACCTTCAAGGCCGCCTTTGATGATTCCGGTGACTTGGTTTTTGATGATGAGAAATTCGCCGGGCATCTCTACGCGCCGAGGCCGGACCTGCTGATCTTCGAGTATGGTTGGAAAGACCAGCCGAGAGTGCTGATCGTTGAGACACTGACCTTGCGTCTGCCGGACAAGAAGTTCCGGCTCTGGCAGCGCTTCGACGGCACAGATTTGGAGTCGGTGACGGTGATCCGGGAGCAGAGAGTGCCCGACGAGACGCCCGAGCCTTGGTGGTAGCTGACAGATCCTTGAGGCAGGCAGTCGAGAGATAGGCTTCGACCTTTGCTGCGGTCATGCGTTGCCTTCGGGCTCGAACAATTCGATCAGGAAGCCGTTCGGCGCCAACACGGTCAACACTCGGTGTTGTCCGAGGCTCGGGCTACTATAGGTAACCGGCCCGGCGACGATCTCAGCTCCGGCGGCTTTCACCCGGCGCTCGATCTCGGCGAGGTCGCGCACCGGAAAGCTCCAGGCGACCAGACCGCGATTCGGCGGCCGCGGCACGACGCCGGAGGCCGGTAGAGCGCCGTCGCGAAAGTCGATGAACAGCAGGTGGCCGTGGCTCGCGCCCATGGCATAGACGATCGAGAAGCGAAAGACGGTGCCGTCGGGCACTGCCAGGGCGCCCTTCGAGCCGTGGCTCCTCCATTCGCGATCGCTGCGCAGCTCCATGCCGAGCAGGTCGGTATAGAACGCCAGCACCCGGTCGGAGTCAGTGATGCTCTGCGCGGAATAAACCGGACCACCGCGGCCAGAAGCCGGATCGATCGGGCCGAGCTGAGGCATGCCGTCGCGACGCGACAGGGTCACCGTGTGCATGAAGTCAGGAGCTTTCCAGATCGTCTCGTGCATGCCGTACTTCGTGCCGTCAGGCCGCGGCACTTCATAACGCGACATCGGATTCATCGACTCGAAGCCCATCTCGCGCAGCTGAGCATCCCAGGGCTCGAGCTCGGCGGCGGGAAAGCCGAGGGAGAACGGGCCTGGTTCCCGAGCGTCCCACGTGGCGTGGACAGTCGGCGTCTCGCGGTCGAGCACCAGCACCCTGACCTGGACGGTTTGCTCGACGGGTCGGCGCATCAGGTAGAGCTGCCAGCCGAGATCCTCAGGGATGCCCCAGAGGGTGCGCTGGACTTTGCGCGTGGCGTCGTCGAGCTCGATCGGTCCGGTCAGCGTCAGTCCCAAGCCGTCGACGTAAAAGCGCCGCGTTTCTGCCAGATCGTGGACCACCAAGGTGGCGGTATGCAGCTGGCGGGTCAAGGCGTCTTCGGCGCGAGTCGTCGGCGCCAACGGATCCTTGAGTTCCTCGCCGACGATCGGGGAGCAGAGAAGGAGCAGACCTAAGGATGTTTTCAGGAGTTTCACTAATTTAGTCTCCGATCAGACAGGCGACGCAGGCGTCGCCCCTACGGGGCAGACTCGCGACGCAGGCGTCGCCCCTACGGCCCAGGGCCTGCCTCAGCCAAAAGGCATTGCAGATCCGAATAGCTTGAGCCAGAGAGGTGGACCTCCCGAATTCAGCTGGATGCGGCTCAGGGTAGCGAGGTTTTCGAAGCCAGAGGAGAACGGAGCGCCGAGCCAGGCTCGAAGGCGTCGACGGTCAGCGCGAGCCTCTGGAAGCTGGAGGCGGGAGGTCCACCTCGGCCCGAAGTCGCAAATGACCCGAAACCTCATTCAAATAGCGGGGCGGTCGTGCCACCCGTGGTATCGAGCATGATGCTCTTGGTTTCGGTATAAGCCTCATAGCCCCAGATTCCAGCCTCACGCCCAAGTCCCGACTGGCCGTAGCCGCCAAAGGGCACATCGCCGAAGATCGCGCCATAGGTATTGATCCACAGGTAGCCGGCGCGCACCGCCCGGGCGACCCGCTGAGCTTTGGACAGGTCCCGACTCCAGACCCCACCCGCGAGGCCATAGCGGGACTGGTTGGCGACCGCGACGGCCTCCTCCGCATCGCGCACTCGAATGACGGTCAGCACTGGTCCGAAGATCTCCTCTTGGGCCGCGTAAGAATCGGCGGAGGCTCCGAGCAGCAGGGTCGGGCGATAGAAAGCGCCGGGGGCGAGCTCCGTCACCTGATGACCGCCGGCGCCGAGCCGCAGACCCTCTTCCCTTGCCCGGCTAACGAAAGCATCGACGTCAGCCAGCGCCCGTTCGTCGATTATCGGGCCGACCTGGGTAGCTTCGTCGAAGGGATCTCCGAGGATCAAGCCGTCGGCGATCTCAGCGACTCCTTCTTCGACCTTCCAAGCAACCGACTCTTCGACCACCAGACGCGAGCCTGAAAAGCAGCGCTGGCCCGAGTTGCGAAAGATACCGGCCGCCACCGCCGGGATTGCCCGCTCGAGATCAGCGTCGGCGAGCACGATGTGAGCGGACTTGCCGCCCAGCTCGAGCAGCAGATTCTTGATCGTCGGTGCCGCCGCCCGCATCACCGCAGTGCCGGCGCCCGTGCCGCCGGTGAGGGTGATCATGTCGACCTCATCACGACCGGCGAGTAGGGCAGCAACTTCGGCCGGCCCATGCACCAGGTTGAGCACGCCGTCCGGCATCCCCGCTTCGGAGGCCGCCCGACACAGCTCGACGGCGAGCAGTGGCGAACGCTCCGACGGCTTGAGCACCACCGAGTTGCCGGCGGCCAGGGCCGGAGCTGCCTTGAGGCCGGCGAACATGAGGGGGGCGTTGTAAGGGGTCAGCCCTAGAACCACCCCGACCGGCTCGCGGACGACCCGGCGCAAGACCCCCCGTTCCGGTTCCGCGGTCTGCTCCTGGTCTTGCGACGCATACCGTGCACCGCTTCGACAAGCGCCGATCGCCGCCAGCACGTCGATGCGCGCTTCGGGACGGGTCTTAGCGTTGTCGAAGAGAATGCGCTGGATCAGTTCGTCGGCCCGAGCCTCGAGGATCTCCGCCGTCCGGTTCAAGACCTCAGCGCGTTCCTCGGGAGGGAGATCCCGCCAAACGCCGGCATCGAAAGTTCGGCGGGCGGCCTGCACCGCGGCGATGGCTTGACTCACGCTCGCCGCCTGAAGCTCGATCAGAGGTTCGCCGGTCACCGGAAACATGACGTTGAAGCTTTCGCCTTCGCCCGCGACCCGCTGCCCGTCGATGAAACACTGGGCGGGCGAGATCGCCGGCACGTCACGCTCGGCCAGCGGCAAAAGGCTCACGGCACGAACTCGTCTTTCGACAGGAAGGTCCAGTCGGTCAACAGCGGCTGGCGCTTTTTGACCTTGTCGATCACCCGCACCCGATTTTCTTGCGGGTTCATGTAGGGGTTCCAGTTGAAATGGTTCACCAGCCAGCTGTCGGTGCGAAAGATCGCGTAGGTGCCGTATTCGCACTGGAAGGGGCCATGGCCGATGTAGGGCGGTCGGTAGAAATAGCCGCCGGTCGGCAGATAACCGAACTGCATCATCCAGGACTCACCCCAGATGTGGTACGACTCCTCCATGCAGTCGTGGTAAGAGACGTTGTCCTGCCAGAAGCCCGGCACCATGATGTAGAGACCGGTGAAGGCGCCGGTTTCTTCTTCCATGCGCAGGATCTTGATGAACACCCCGGGCTCGGTCTGGGGGAAGAAGCTCGGCACCACCCAGCGCACTTCGTCCGAGGAGTTGACGCTGATGAAATCCACCACCGCCACGTCGTCGCTGCGGTGATCGGTCGCCGCCACCCAGTCCGGGTAGTGATCGTTGAAGAACCAGATCGCCTTGCAGCCCTGCTCGGTCGAGAGACTGCCCAGGCGGTAACCGGCAGGCATGAAGAAGTAATGATCCTTGCCGTAGGTCTCGCCGTCGATGGTCAGGCTGCCTTCGAGGATGAAGAGCTCCCACTCGCTGCGGGAAAAACCGGCTTCCTGACGGAAACCACCGGCGAATTCCACCACCTGGGTACAGGAGCCGTTGACCGGGTCCATGCTCAGGGTGCGGTAGGTGATGCCGGAGCTCCAGCCGGGCAAGCTCAAGGGTTTGGCAATGACGTCGCGGTCGACGAGCGGCTCGATGTGAGGGCGGCCCATGGCGTCTTCCTTTCTCGCTTACCAGACCAGGCGCCAGGGCCGATCGGGCCGCGCCGGGATTTGATCCTTGGGAATCGTGCGTCGGTTGCCGGCATGGACTGAGAAACCGCGCGGTCCGGAGATGCGCTCGAAGAATTCTTCGATCCACTGGTCGCGGTGCGGCGCCAGCTCGGCGACCTCGCGGTAGATCCGCCGATAGTGACCCATCTGGATCTGATCCTCCTCGGCGATCCAGGCCTCGACCTCGGCCGGCACCTCGTGCTGGGCCGGGCCGCGACTGAAGCTCCGGATATAAGGCTCCGCCTCGGTGTCGTCGATCTCGAGGGTGTTCATGGCGGCCCGCATCTCACGGTCGCGTTCGGCACGGGCGGCCTGGATTTCTGCCTCGGTGGCTTTCTCGTGGTCGGTCACGATATTCGGTCTCGCGGACATAGGGGGCTCCATTTAAGACTCAGGCCTTCTGACTCACGGTTTTCGCTTGCAAAGCTTCTTGCGCCGGCCGCAATAGCTCGCCGACCGGCTTATCCTCGGGATCGAGGATGGCTTCGGTCAGAAGCTCGGCGTCCTCGGGAGGCAGGGTGCGCGAAGCGTTGGCGCGGAACTTGATCTTCAACTCTTCTTCGCTGAGCGGATTCTGCGGTCCGCCGCGATTGGCCATCACCCGTTCCTCAAGCTCTTCGCCGCCGGTGGTGCGCACTCCCAGTATGGCGGGGAATTGGCGCGGAAAGATCGCGTCGCACTCCGGATCGGAGAGCACCTCGACCTTGGCCGCCAAGTCGAGGTAGCGTGGGTCCTTGACGTTGGCGTCGGAGAAGTCGTCGAGCCACAGGCCCAGGCCACCGCCGCCGAGCAAGGCCGCGGCGACCGCGAAGGGGGCGCTGAACTGGCCGTGATAACCCGACTGAGGGCGAATCTTCTGCTCCCGCGGCTGGGCGATGGTGCGCAGGGTGGGCGACGACACCCGCAACTCGATCGCTTCGATATCGGCGACGTCGACCCGCTGGCGAATCGCCCGAGCGGCGTCGATGCCAGCGTGGGTGAAGTGGTTGGCGGGGTAGGGCTTGTAGAAGATGCCAGGAATGCACCATTCGCTGCCCAGGCCGGCGGTGATTTCTTCCTCGAAGAGGGTGCCGCCGCAATAGGCTTGGTAAAAACCGAAGCGCCCCTCGAAGGCCGACGGCGGACCGGTGAAGCCCTCGCGGGCACACTGTGCCGCCACCAGACCGGCGTGGGCCGCCCAGCCACAGTGCAGGCGCTTGACCGAACCGCCGGCGCGATTACCTTCGATGATGCCCGAGCCCATCGACGCGGCCACCCCCATGGCGTGGCCGATGCCGTCGGCACCGAGTCCGAAGAGCCGAGCACCGGCAGCGGCCGCCGCCAGGGTGCCGCAGATCGAAGTGGCGTGCCAGCCGCGCTCGAAAAAGACCGAGTTGCCGAGCTCGCGATCGTAGGCCGCCATGCCGGTGCGCACGCAGATTTCATACGCCCCCGCGGCCGCTGCCAGCACCTCGTGCAGGCCGGCGCCGACCGCTTCGCCGGCCGCCAGGACGGCGGGCACGATCGACGCTGAGGGGTGAAGCACGGACGGCAGGTGGGTGTCGTCAAAATCCAGCGAGTGCGCCAGGGTGCCATTGACGAAGCCGGCGGCTGCTGCTGGTAGTCGGCCCGGAAAAGCGATCAATTGCGCTTCGTCAGGGCCGCCCCACTGGCGAGCGACGGCCATCGCCATATCGCTGGTCGCCAGAGGTCGAGCCGCCAAGTTAAGACCGACGATGTCGAGGATGCGCTGGCGCATGCTGCGCGTCACCGCCTCTGGCAGGTCGTCGTAGCGGATGCCGGCGGCCAGCGCCGCCAGCTGTTCCAGGAGGGTCATGACGAGGTCTCCTTGGGCACCAAGGCCACCGGTCGCACCGGCACGCCGGTGGCTCCTACCACCTTGAGCGGCGTCAGCACGAAGAGAAACTCCGACACCTCGTCGCGAGCCAGCTCGGTGAGATTCATCACCTCGAGGATGTGAATGCCGCGCTCGACCAGCAGGATCACGTGAACCGGCAGCAGCGCATGACCGCGCCCCGCCGGAATGTGCTCGTAAGCGATGGTCTCACCGCCGGTCAGGCGGACCTGACGCTCGGCGAGCCAGTGGGCTGCCGATTCATCGGGCCCCGGAGCCCCGCCGCGCACGCCTCGGAACAGTTCCGAATCGTTCCAGTGGGCCGGCCAGCCGGAGCGAATCATGACCGCGTTGCCCGATCGCACTTCGATTCCCTGGCGCTGCTGCGCCGCTTCCAGATCTTTGGCGGTGATCGCCTCTCCCGGTTCGAGCACGTCGACGCCGCGGAGTGCCGGCACGTCCAGCATCACCCCGCGGCAGAAGGTGAGGGGGATCTCTTCGACGCCGTGACTCTGGAAGCGACCGCCGGTTTGCGCCTCGGCGGCGTCGGCGCCGCCGTGCAGTTTGCCATCCAGCGAGACATGGCACAGCGCGTCGATATGGGTGCCGGTGTGGCCCCCGAGCAGCATCATTTCGTTGGCGGCGGAGCTGCCGTCGGATCGGCACATATCGCCGTGGCGACGCATCAGCGCTAGCTTGAATCCCGGATGGTTGGGGGAAACCGGCATGCCGTGCTCGAGCGGCTGCGCCAAGTCGTAGACTTGGCAGTCAGCGGCCAAGTCCCAGAGGGCTACATTCATAATGTACTAAAGATATGACATTAGGAGAGGAGGGTCAACTCAGAGGTCATCGATCCTCGCCCTGGATCAGAGTTTCAGCGCTCGTTCGGGAACCCTTCCGCGGGTTCTGCGTAGGAGGACTCAAGCTCTCGAAGTGCGCCGGACGCACTCTACAGATTCGTCCTCAGGAGAAAGCATGAGCTCTCGATTCAGCTTCGCCGCACCTGTGCAAGACGCGCATTACGCCTTCCGGTCGATGCGTCGAGACACCGGCTTCCTGGCCTTTGCCATGCTGATCATCGGACTCGGCATCGGTGCCAGCACCGCGGTCTTCAGCGTTATGCGGCCGCTGATGCTCAAACCCCTGCCGTTCGCTCAGCCCGAGAGGCTGGTGTGGGTCGCCAACAGCGGCACCGGCGGGATGTCCGCCGTCACCTCCCGAACCTCGAATCTTCGAGACTTTCGTGCTCTGAGCGAATCCTTTGAGGTGTTGACCGGTTTCTTCGCCTTCTTCGAGGCCGCCAGCTACAACCTGGTCGGCGACGGGGAGCCGGAGCGATTGGTCGGCGTTGACGTCGCTCGCGACTTTCTCGAGGTTCTAGGGGTGGAGCCCTTTCACGGCCGCAATTTCGTGGAGGAGGAGGGAGTCTGGGGTGGTCGACCGGCGGTGATCCTCACCCAGGCTTTCTGGCAGCGGCGCTTTGGCGGAGACCTGGGCGTCGTCGGCACCTCGATCCTGCTCAACGGCACCGCCACCGAAGTCGTGGGCATCTTGCCCGCGTCGTTCGATTTTGCTTCGATCTTCACGCCCCACACTCCGGTCGATTTCCTACGCCCGTTCCCGATCAGCGACGAGACGGACCGATGGGGCAATACCCTGTCGATGATCGGCCGCCTGAAGCCGGGGGTCACCGTCGCCCACGCCCAGGCGGAGCTCGACGGTATCCTCCATGGGCTCCAGGAGGCAGATCCTGAGCGTTGGGGACTGGGCGCCAAGGTCAGTGAGCTTCAAGGGCAAATCGCCCGACCCTTCCAATCCGGTCTGCTGCTCCTGGCCGCCGCCGCCGCCGCCGTCTTGCTGATCGTGTGCGTCAACCTCTCCAACTTGCTCCTCGCGAAGTGGCCGCGGCGTCAGCAGGAGATGGCGGTGCGCAGCACCCTCGGGGCGCCCCGCGGCCGGCTGATCCGTCAGCTGCTCTTCGAAAGCCTGCTGCTGGCCCTCGGAGGCGCCGTCCTAGGCGTCGGTTTTGCCGCTCTGGTGACGCGTTGGGTGGCGTCCAACACCAGCATCCATATTCCCCTCCTGCAGTCCGTCACGATCGATGGGGCAGCGCTGCTCTTTGCCTTGCTCGCCGCCCTCGTGGCGGGTTTTGGGGTCGGCATCATGCCGGCTCTACGCGTCTCGGGAGGCGAGGCGAGAATCTTGCGGGCGGCACCCCGTGGCTCGAGCGGCACTCGGCACAATACCCGGCTGCTGGAAGGCCTGGTGATCGCCGAGGTTGCCCTGGCGTGTGTGCTGCTGGTCTTCGGCGGATTGCTGCTCAAGAGCTTCTTGCGAGTTCTCGACGTCGAGCTCGGCTTTCAACCCGCGGGGCTGGTCTCGTGGCGCATCAACACCGCGCGCGAGTTCGAGACCTTCGAAGCGCAAAGCGCGTTCTACGATCAACTGGTGGCGGACGTGCAAGCGATTCCCGGGGTTGAGGCCGTGGGCTTGACCGATGCTGGCCCCCTGGGCCGCAATCGCACCTGGGCGCTCTCCGCGCCCGGTCTTGAATACGACGAGGGGGCGAAATGGCTGCCGACCTTTCCCCATATCGTCGACCGTCATTACCTCGAGGCCCTGCAGATCCCGCTGGTCGCCGGCCGACACTTCACGGCCAGCGACACTCGCGATGGCGAGGCGGTGATGATCCTCAACGAGAGCGCGGCGAAGGCCGTCTACCATGGGCATGAGGTCTTGGGGCGAAAGGTGATCTCGGGCGACACTGAATATCGGGTGGTGGGCATCGTCGCCGACGTCCGGCATCTCTCCCTCGAACAGGGAGCGGGCCTCGAGATGTATTTCCCGATGACTCAGATCGGGGACTTCAGCACCTTGGACTTGATGGTGCGTTCCCGCCTGCCGGAAGCGGCGCTGGTGGACCACGTCGCGACGGCGTTGCGATCGGTCGACCCGGCGATGCCCACCGGCGACTTCCGGTCGCTGGCTGAGATCATCGATCGTTCGGTCTCGCCGCGACGCTTCACCCTCTCCCTGCTCGGGGCGTTTGCCGGCACCGCGCTGCTGCTCGCCGCGCTGGGGATCTACGGGGTGTTGTCTTACTCGGTCAGCGAGCGCATTCGCGAGATCGGTATTCGCATGGCCCTCGGGGAGTCGCAGAACCGGGTGCTCGGTCGGGTGGTCGGCAAGACGATGTGGTTAGCTAGCATCGGGGTTTTGCTTGGCGCTGCCGGTGCGTTTGCGATTTCACGCATCATGGAATCTCTGCTTTTTGGCGTCCGGTCGACCGATCCGTTGACCTTCTTGAATATGGCGCTGGTGCTGCTGGCGGTGGCGGCGTTGGCCGGTCTGCTGCCCGGACTGCGGGCGTCGCGCACCAATCCCAGTCAGGCCCTGCGCTCGGCCTGAGCCGCCGGCAGTGTCCGGTCCGCTGGAGACCGGGGCGAGGCTCGTCTCGCTTCGACGAGGTACGGCCGATGACGCCAACGGCCAGCCGCGATGAGCGGATCAAGAAGACTTGATCAGCGACCGCGTGACGGACATCGCCCGAGGGTTCCGCTGTCCAGGGTGAACCGCTTCATTCACCCCGGAGGAGACCTCAATGAAATCCATCACGTTCCATTCACTCACCTTAGCGCTGATCTTGCTGTTGGCAGCTATCGCCGCCCCCGCTCACGCCGACTCAGATGAGACTGTCCCTGAGGTTCGCTTCGCCGACTTCACCCTCGCCCCCGATTTCGAGCCGGTGGCATGGCACAAGGCGACGGTGCCGGTGCGTGGGCCGCGGCACTTCGGCCACGATCTTTACCATCTGACCCGGCGTCTGCCGCTCGACCTCACCGTCGACGGCACCCCGCGTCCGTTTCGCCTCGAGCCGGGACACCGGCTGGTGATCGAGGACGCGGGCGCTCGACTCGATTACTTTGCGCTCGCCGGCGCCTGGCGCTTTCACGACCGCGACGCCGAGGCGACGTTCACCGAGGCGTCGATGACGCCGGAGGAGGCGGCCGCCGCGGTCCGCGACGCCCTGGCGGAGATCGTTGACTTATCCGACCGCGAGGTGGTCGGAGTCGCCGCCAACACCCTCACCGAGGAGCTCGAAAACGGCGATCTCGGGCAATCCCAGACGCTCTCCTACAGCGTCTTCCTGGAGGTGACGCGGGACGGTCTGCAGGTGGTCGGCGGCGGAGCCTCGAGCGCCGGGGTGGTGACCGGCAGTGCCGAGAAGCCGCGCATCCTATCCCTCAGCCACGCGCCCGGAGACCTGGACGCCGAGGGCAAGACCCTCGACCGCAAGGCCGGAGAGCTGATCGACGAGGCCGCTGCCCGCGATCGGCTGCTCAAGGGGGACGTCGTGCTCGGTGACACGCCGCCGGATTCCGTCTCGAGCGGCACCATCACCCGGGTGGGTCGGGCCTGGTTCGCCGACGGTCGATTTCTGCATGCCGAAGTGATTCCCGTCTATGTCTATCAAGTGGTGTTCAAGCCGTTCGCCGGCGATCCCTTCATCCACAGCTACTTCGTTTCGGCACTGAGCTCGAAGGGCTGGGCAACCTTGGGCTATAGCGCAGAGCAGATCGAGCGTGACAGCCGGGTGCGGCCGACGGTCGCCGGCCACGACGCGGTGCCCAACCCGCGAATCTGGCAGGACGATGATGAATTCGCCTTCGCCAGCCCGGCGGAGCGTCAGGCGGTGCTCGACTTCTCGAGCGTTCACTGTCAGCCACGGTGGCAGAGCTTCCCGGAGACCTGGGAAATGCGTCCGGGCTGCTTCAACCTCTGTGGCGACCGGGACGCGGTGTGCGCCAATATGGGACCCGATCCCGATCGCGAATACGCCCTCTCGGTGCGCTGGGCCGGCCTCACCGCCAGTCACATTCCGGACGTTCCGGGCATCGCGCCTTTGCCGGCCAGCTATCGTGACGCCTGGGTCGACCGGGTTCGCACCGGTTTCGAGGAGGCCTGCTGGCGACCGAACCCCAGTTACGGCACTAACGGCTACGTCGCCGGACCATTGCGGTCTGACGTCGTCCATGCCGCCGACGACAGCGTCTTCTACTTTCACATGTCCCATGGCTGGGGCTCTGAGATCGTTGAATGTCCAGGGGTCAAGAAGCTTTATACCAACATCGTGCCGATGGGCATCTCGCTCGAGCCGCCGTTGCCCTTCATTCACAATTTCACCAGCTGCGGCATTCAGCCGGACTGGGCCGGACGTCGGCTGCGCTACTTTTTCACCATGTCGAGCTATGGCAACGCCGGTCGCCGACAGTGGACGCGGGTGGTCGGCGGCGGCCAGGACAACCCCAAGGTGGTCATCGGCCATATCTCCCACGGCAACCGCTTCTACTTTTCGCCCTGGGCTCCCGACCCGGCCAACGCCAACGCCGATCCCGACGCGTATCCGAACATGATCGCGAATTTCTTCCGCAACCTGGCTCAGGTCGACGCCTCCGATCTCTTTGGCTGCCGTCCCGACGGCATGAGCTTTCGGGTCGCCATGCGCGAAGCGGTGATCGGCACTGGCACCAGTCAGACCGATTACCATTGGGGTGCTGCCGCCCACAACAATCATCCGATGGCGATGCGACTGGTGTTTTCCACCCGCGATCAAGCCTTGGACGAGCACCTTCCGGGATGGGGCCCGCAATACCCTAACGATAGCGATTACAGCGGTTGGGCCTATGAAGCGCAGGGCAGTCAGTGGACGCCATGAACCGTTTGGTCAAATTTTTTGACGGTGGTGACGGAGTCGCGGCTGCCGCTACGCTCTTGAGGGTGAGAGAGGGATTTTTCACCATGATGCCAAGGAGGCAAGTTCACCTATGTTGCAACGCATGACCCGTCTTGATGCGAGCCCGATGCTGTTTCTTATCTTGATGTGGGTGGGGTCTCTCACCCCCGTCGCCGCCCTCGAGGTCGGCAAAGACTCCGAAGATCTCGAGTTGACGGTCGGCGACGACCTGATTTTGTCGTGGGATGGCCTCGTCCCCGAGACGCTGTATCGCGCCACCGTGACCGACGACTTTGGCCAGGTGGTGGTCGAAATCGAGCGCAAGTCGAGCCCCGACGGAGTCCTCGATCCGACCTTTGTGTGGCTCGGCACCGGCATCGTGGGCTGCGATGAAGAGAGCGATCCGTCGCCGGACGAGTATCGCTTTCTACGCCTGGAGGAGGCGGAAGCGGTACTCAAGGGGCGGACCTTCCAGCTCGCGCTGGTCGACAGCGAGACGCAGACCTCGGTCACGCGCCTGCCGATGCTGCTCGGCGTCGCCCGGCACAACGTGTTCTACTTCAGCGATGAAGCGGGATGTCCTCGATGCCGTTTCGACGTCGAAGAACCGGTCTATCTGAGTGGCACACGGGTGATCCTCGACGGATTCTGGCTCTTCCTGGTCGAGAACTTCGAGCAGCCGCCCGAGCTCGGCGATCCGCTGATCGACGTGCTCGGTGGACCCCTGGAGATCTGGCCGCCGGGCTCGTCCTTCACCGAGCTGGTGACGGAAATCCTGCCACCGGGTGACGGCTTTGTCGGCGTCGTCCGAGATCAGGCCGGCGAGCCTGAGAACGAACCCGATCCGTTCTGGACCGATCTGGACGCGATCGTCAATCCCAGTTTCTGTGGCCCCGACGAAGCTCAGTTCGACTTCGACCCTATGAAGATGCTCCGAACTCGGCCGCCCGACAAGCGGCCTGTCGGTGGCGAAGGAGAGGGCGGCGAAGAAGCCGACGGCGAAGAAGAGGACGACGGGGAAGAAGAATATTGAGCCAAGCTGAGTTCAGGGCGCTCGCCGTGCTTCAAGCGCCCTGAGCTTCTCCCGGACCTCCAGGGTTCGGGGAGCCTCTTCGCCGAAGCTCGCCAGGAAGCTGCGATAGCTGGTGCGATAGGCCGCGATAGCTTCCTCGAGTCGACCCTGGTCCGCCAGGCTCTGGCCGAGGAAGCCCTCCGCGGTGCCGGTCCGCCAGTGATCTGGTGGCAGGCCCTGGCGACAACTGTCGACCGCGCGGCGCAGGATCGGCTCCGCGGCCCCCGCGTCGCCGCGGTCGAGCAGCAGGCGGCCGAGCCTCAAGAGCGGTACCGACTGACGATAGTCGTCGGCCGGCAGCAGACGCTGGTGGAGCTCGACGCTTTTGCGAAACGCAGCTTCGCCACGGGCCGGCTCGCGGCGGGCCACCGCTTTGGCCAGCGCCAGGTGGGTGCGCAGGAGGTAGGGGTGATCGGCTCCGAGAGAGCCGCGGATCGCCTCGAGGGCTTGGGCGTAGAGCTTTTCGGCGGGGCCGAAATCCTCCATGCGCCAGTAGAGATTGCCCAATTCATGCAGGCAATCCGCTTCCAGGGGCGAGGGCGTGCCGAAGACCTCACGCGCGATGTCGATCGCTTCGCGGAACAGGCCTTCGGCGTGTTGCCGGGTGGCTTCGGTCAAGCCGCTCGAGGCGTGCAGATAGACAGTCGCCAAGGCCAGGTTGTAGAGCGCTCGGCCGACCCGACCATGACGCTCGCCGAGGCTCCTGCGGTGCACTTCGAGGGCCTGCTCGTAGAGCGGGATGGCGCCGGCATAGTCACCCTTGCTGAAAGCGACGGCCGCCAGGTCGTTGAGGCTGCGAGCGACGTCCGGATGCTCGGGCCCTTGGACTCGTCGACGCTTTTCTAGCAACCCCCGCAGAATCTCCTCGGCCCCTTCGAAATCGTTCTGGTGATACCTCAGCTCGGCGAGCAGGCTTTCGGTGTCGGCGACCTCAACACTCTCGTCGCCGAGCCAGCGGCGGCGGATCGCCAGCGCTTGCTCGATCGGCTCGGCGGCGGTCTCGGCATCACAGAGCAGCTTCGCGGTCCCCAGTTCATGCAAAGTACTAGCTTGGGCTAGGGGATCGGTCCCCGTTTGGCTCAAGGTCTCAAGCGCGGCTTCGAGCATCGAAAGCGCTTGCGGACAATCGCTTTTCTCGGTGAACAGGACGCCGAGATCGCGCTGGATCTCCGCTGCCTCCGGGCCCTCGCCGTCGAGGCGGCGGCGCAGCTCGAGGGCTGTGCGCAGCAGGTCTTCGGCCTCGTCAAAGAGATTCATCTCCCGGTGGACTCGCCCCAGGGTCGCCGACAGGGCCGATTGCAGCTCGGGATCGGCAGCCAGCTCGGAGCGCAGCCGCTGGGCTCCGCGTTCCAGGATCTGGCGGGCCGAGAGGTCGCTTTCCTGCGATTGGAAGGGACTGGTGTCTTCGAACAAGCCTTCGAGAAAGCCGGCGACCCGCTCGGCTCGGATCCGCTGGCGTTCCGCGAGTTGCCGTTGCTCGCGCGCCACTTGCGCTTGCCAGGCGGTCACCAACACCGCCGCGATCAGGGTCAGGAAAACCAGAGCGGCGGTCGTCACCGCGGTGCGGTGTCGAGCGACGAAACGCCGCATTCGATAGCCGAAGGAGTCCTTGCGTGCCGACACCGGCTGGCCGGTGAGATAGCAGCGCACGTCGTCCGAGAGTTGTTCCACCGAGGTGTAGCGGCGTTCCGGCTGTTTGCGCAGGGCCTGAAGCACCACAGTGTCGAGGTCGTCCAGAGCCCGTCGCTGCCAGCGTCCGCCGGCGCCGTGGGCGCTCGGTGGCTCGGGCTTGGCTTCGAGCACGACGCGCTCGACCTCGGCCCAAGAGAAAGCTTGGGCGCCCTTGGGGCCGGACGGCTTGGAGAAGTGGTAGGGGCGCTGACCAGAGACCAGCAAGTAAAGCAGCACCCCGAGGGAATAGATGTCGGTGGCGGTGGTCAGGGAGCGTCCCTGGATCTGTTCCGGGCTGGCATACTCCGGGGTCAGCACCCGGACCCCGGGTCGAGTCAGGGTCGAGGCCAGGTCGGCGGCATCGAGGGATTCGGTGCCGACGGCGGTATCGGTGGCGTCGGGGTCGGCGACCAAGACCTTGGCGATCCCGAAGTCGAGCAGCTTGGGCACGCCGTCGGCGGTGACCAGAATGTTGGATGGTTTGATGTCCCGGTGCAGCACCAGGTTGCCGTGGGCGTATTGCACAGCGTCGCAGACCCGGCGAAAGAGCTCGAGCCGCTCTTCCAGGGGCAGTCCCTCGCAGAACGCATCGATCGGCTCGCCTTCGATGTATTCCATGACGACGTAGGGCGTGCCGCCGCCATGCAGAGTTTCGAAGGGTACGAAGCTGCCGCCGTCCAGGATGCGGGCGATGTGAGGGTGGTCGAGGTTGGCCAGGATCTGGCGCTCCCGGCGTAGCCGTCGGGCGACGTCGTCCGCCGCGTGACGCACGACCTTGATCGCCACTTTCATGCGAAACTGTTCGTCGTCGCGCTCGGCGAGATAGACGGTGGAGAAGCCGCCCTGGCCGAGCTCGTGGATCACCCGATAAGGGCCGATGCGTCGGGGCACTCCGAGGGCTGAGTCTTCACCGTCGATTCGGCCGAGGGCGGAACGGACCGCGCCGTCGATCTTTTCGTCGGCGTCGCGGGTGGCTGCTAGCAGATCTTCGACTCGACTCCGCAGCTGCGAATCTCCCGAGCACTCCCGGGCCAGAAGCTCTTCCCGAGACTCGGGCCCGAGGTCGATCGCGCGATGAAAGATCTCCTCGATGCGCTGGAATCGAGCCTGGCGTTGCCGCCGGGCCTCATCCATCGAGCGCGCGCCGCATCGCGTCGGTCAGCCAGGCCTTGGCCATGCGCAGGTCGCGCTCGACGGTGGCCGCGGAAACGTCCAGGATCTCGGCGGTCTCGGCGATGGTCAGGCCGGCGAAAAAGCGCAGCTCGACCACTCGGCTCTTGCGTTCGTCAAGGTCGCTGAGGGCTTCGAGCGCGTCGTCGAGGGCGATCAGGTCGTCGTCGCGCTCGATCGGCAGCAGCATCTCGTCGAAGGTCAACACCGGCTCGCCGCCGCCGCGTTTCTCCGCCTTGCGACGTCGGGCTTCATCGACCAGCAGGCGGCGCATGACGCTGGCGGCGACGGCGAAGAAATGCACCCGGCCAGTCCAGGGCACGTCGGCGGCGGCCAGCCGCAGGTAGGCCTCGTTGACCAATGCCGTCGGCTGGAGCGTCAGCTGACGCTCGCTGCGCATGTAGCGTCGCGCGACCTCGCGCAATTCATCATAGACCAGCGCCACCAACTGCTCACGGGCTTCGCCGTCGCCTTCTTTCCAGGCCAGCAGCAAGCGGCTGACTTCCGAGTTGGACATTCGGCGCAGTATATCGGCGGAGCTCTAGGACGAAAAACAGCGATGATGAAAAATGGCGATGACGCAAAGAATGGCATGACGGAAAAATGGCGGGCGCTCCGCTGTCGAGGGTGAAACAACAAACCCCCTCGAAAGGAGGACCCCCATGACCCCCATCCGTAAGTCTCCTCAGCAGTCCAGCCTGAAGTTCAGCCATCGCAGCCTTGCCGTGTGCGGGATCACCCTGATCTTCAGTTTCCTGCTGCCCGGCCTCGCCGTCGCCGGCCCCGGCGTGCCGGGCATCGTGCAGGTTTCTCCGGAGCTGATGGACGCCCTCGACGCCTGGTCGGCGCCCGACGCCTACCTCGAGCCCCTAGCCGCCGAGCACTATCCCGAGACGATCATCAACTACAGCCAGAAGGTCGAGGCGATCTACGAGGGTCTGTCGATTGCCGAGCACTTCTCCAACAAGTACCCCCAGGTCTTTGCCGAGGTGATCGAGGTGACCCGGGACGGTGCACTCGATAGCGCGTCGTTCGCCGCTCACGTGATGACTCACATGCCTAGCGCTTACGCCACCTGGCAGCGGGAAGAAGACCTGATCGCCCAAGGCCTGACGTTTGCGAAATTCATCGCCAACTACCACCCCGAGGTGCTCGAAAAACTGGAGATCGAGCGCGAGACCCCGGCCTCCCGCGGCGAGCTATTCCTCGACTTCGTGCAGAAGCTCGACAACGCCGAAGCGCTTTACCCGCAGGCCATGGCCATGTACGAGGTGGTCGACGCGATCCCCTTTCCGCCGGAGCTGGACTGCGAGTGTTGGCTCTCGGTCTCCTTCGGTCGGACTCCGAGCAATTGGGGGCCGCAGACCACCGTCAACCAGACGCCTCGGCCGCAGGATTTTCAGGAAGGTCGGGTGTCGCTGCACGCGGGAGCCCGCGGCGCGGCGCGCAACGTCAACTTCTATCGCCATTCGCGCAATCAGCAGCATACCGGCGGCCAGATATTGAACGTCAACGTCTCGGACATGCGGGTGCGTCTGAACTGCACTCAGTCGGCCAGTCCGAGCGAGCTGTGCGACAACGACGGCTGCAGCGGTGAAATGGCGCTTCGAGTCTTTTACGCCAGTGAGCTCTACGAAGAGGTCTTCTCCGGCTGGTTCTTCCCCCACGGTTCCCAGAGTCTGGCGGCGGACGAAGCCGAGCTCGTGCACACCACCCTCGGCGTTCGCAGGACCCTATTCCAGAAGACGGGCGCGGTCGCTGGCAACACCAAGGTCACTTGGGATCCGGAGTCGCTCGGCACGATCCTCGGAGGCATCACCAACGTCGTGGTCGGTGTGGTCGGTGAGGCGGGTCTCGGAGCGGTCACCGGCGATCTGGTGAACTCCCTGGTCCAGGGCTTCGCCGGCCTGATCACCGTCGAAGGCCAGAACGGCCCGTTGCGTCAGGATTGGTACGTCGCCTACGACACCACCTTCGATGGCCCGATCGAGCTGGCGCCGAACGAGTCCCACCTCTTCCGGCTGGATTCGCGAGCTGAGGTCTACGGCGAGGGTTTCGGCCTGCGCAGCGACAGTTGGGCGGGCGTCAATAGCGGCTACTCCTTCGCCGCGGTGTTCCGCGACTTCTCCTGTCATGCCGAAGCCACGGCGCCGGATCCGGGCGCCTGCTGGTCTTGGGCCACCGAGGGCGATCCGCTGTCCGTCTCCGACATGCAAGACGGCATCGAATCCTTCGTTAGCGTCGAGCTCGGCTCAACGCCGTCGAGTATTCCCAACGACCACTGCGAGTGATCTCGAAGCCAGTAACGACGCCACGATCGCGCGTGTTGGAGCTTGATCTCGATTACTGCGAGGGTGGCGTCGCGACGGACTCGACGAGATCTGACTTCGTAACCGGTGTATCTCTTGCTGGATGGGGATGAGTCTCAACACGATCCAGTGCCATTGTCGCTGGACCGGAATGAGCCTCAACACGGTCCAGTGCAACTCTTGCTGGACCGGGATGAGCCTCAAACAGGTCCAGTGTAAACCCCGCTGGATCGAGATGAGCCTCAACACGGTCCAGTGCAACTGTCGCTGGATGGAGATGAGCCTCAACACGATCCAGTGCAATTTTTGCTGGACCGGGATGAGGCTCAAATCGATCCAGTGCAACTGTCGGTAGATGGGGATGAGCCTCAGCAAGACCCAGTGCGATGCCGCTATCGCGCGTGTTGGAGCTTGAGCTCGATCGCTGCGAGGGTGGCGTCGCGACGGGCGAGGAAGTAGAGATAGGGTGCTGTCTCCGGCCGAGCGACGATCACGCCGCGTCGCTGGCCGGGCACGACCGAGGCTTGCAAGTCGCTGGCAATGAACGTCTCGATCTGGCCCATCCGCTCCTGGACCTCGGAGATCGTAGGCGCTGCCGAAGGGGCGGCCGTGAGAGCCACATAGAAATACTCCTCGCCGATATCGCCGGTAAAACGTAGCGCGTCTCCGCCCGTCGGAACCACCAGGGGCTGGCGGGCGCGAACTGCATTGGCCTGGGTTTCGTCCCGCGCGGGCCACATCAGCTCGAGACGGCCATCGGGCGGGCGGTGGTAGAGGTAGAGCCAGCCGTCGCGGCTCGAGGTGACTTCGAATTGGAAGAAGTCGGCGGTGATAAAGCGGTGGTCGAAGCCGACCTGGATTCCTTCGGAGTCCCCATGCTCGACCAACCGTAGCGCCAGCCGCCCGACGACTTCCGCACGAGTTGCTTCTCCCGCGAAGAGCTGTTCCAACTCGGTGACGTCGGGCTCAACCGCTCCGCCTCTCCCGGCTGTTAGATAAGCGATCAGCGCGACGGCGAGCAAGAATCCAGCAATGGCTAACGGCCACGAGCGGCGATCGGCAGTTCTCTCCTCAGGGGTCCGACTCGGGGCCGGACGATCAGGGCTCCGCCGTCCTCGCAGGTCCGCGATCGCCCCACGGATACCGGCGACGACATCGACGAAAGCGGCGTCGCGATCGGACCAGGCGGTGATGGGCTCACCGTCGGACGGCAGAGCTTGGAGGTGGGCAAATGGCGCGGTTTGCCAATCTGCTGGGCGTAGAAGGATCGGGATGACCCGGGCCTCGCCCGCCTCATGGCGCTCGAGCGCCCGCGTCATCTCGCGGCCGTAGCAGTAGTTGGAGGCGATGAAGTCGGAGCTGATCAAGAGCAGGATCAGATCCGCAGATTCAAGTTGCGCGTCGATTTCTTGCTGCCAGTCACGGCCGGCGTCGATTCGACGGTCGTGCCAGAGGCGGATCTCGCCCTCGCGCTTGAGCAAGGCGAGGTGGGTCTCCAACTGGTCGCGTAGCGCCGCGTCGTGATGACTGTAGGAGAAGAAGATCTCGAGTGCCGAGGCGTCGCTGGAGCGCATCCGGCTATGGTAAAACATGGCACGACATCTTCTTTGAGCAGAATGCGAGCCTGAGTGTTGACGTGCTGAAGGGACGGATCATCAAACTGGTATTGGCGCTGGCCGGCGCCATCATCGTCGGCTGGTCGGCGGTCGGGCAAGGGGCGCGCGACGTCGAGGTCGTCAAGCTACCGATTGAGGTACGGCGGGCTGAGGGCTTCGATCCGTCGCAGTCCAAGGGATTGTTTGTCGGCATCCAACGCTTCGAGGACGATAAGTTCATCGAGGTGCCCTATGCCGTCGACGACGCGGTCGACCTGGCGTATCTCTTCGCCCTGGATCTGGAGCTATTGCCTCCAACTGGCGTGGTCCTAGCGCTTTCCGGGGAACCAGTGAAGGCAGTTTCGCGAGGCCATCTCGCAGCATTGGTGGAGAAGGGAGCGGTCCAGGAGTCGGCCGAGAAGAGCGATGTTCTGCGGTTGCTGGACCGGCAGCGGCGCTCGAGCGGCGCCGAAGGCCTCTTCGTCGCGACCTTTGCCACCCACGGATTCAGTAATCAAGGGAGCGACTTCCTAGTGGCCGCAGATTCGCTGGGCTCGTTCATCGAGAGCACTGGGGTCTTGTTGAATGAGGTTTTCGACGTGGTGGGGCGGGCTGGCGCGCCGCGCCGGCTGGTGCTGCTTGATGCCTGTCGAGAGCGTCTGAGCGCCGGGCGCCGGGGTGCTGGCGGCTCGGCGATGACTCAGAGCTTTCGTGACGCCATCGCCGACGCCGAAGGCCAGGTGGTGATTTCGGGGACCACTCTGGGCGGCTTTTCCTACGATGACAAACAGCGCAAGAACGGCGTATTCACCGCGGCGTTGCTCGATGGACTGCGAGGCCAGGCCCCGGTCGACGGTCGCAGCTTCATCACGGTGCGTACGCTGGCCGACTATGTCAACGAGCGAGTGCTGGCCTGGATTCGCGACTATCGGCCAGAAGATTCGAGCCTGAGCGGTGGGATCTCGTGGCGTCTCGAAGGCGCGGTGGCAGAGATGCCACTGGCGGTAGACATCAGTCGCCTGCGGGCCGCCAGCGACTACCAGAAACGTCGGGGCTCGGCCCTCGCGCGCCTGCGCCAGAACCTAGAAGAACCACTCAGCGGGGCGATCTACGATGAGATGAAGTTGCTCCTCGGCTCGGACACGCCAAGCGCGAAGCGGCTGGAGTTGTTGGCAGAGATTGAAGCCCTGGATGGCAGCGTCCGCATGCGGCGGTCGCTCGAGTCTTACTGGCGTTCCACTAGCAGGTCGTCACCATCGGTCGGTGACGTGAGTTCTTCAACTGGGGGGCGCCGCACGGCGATCGCGACGGCTTCACGTGAGCCGTATAGGGATTCAGTGCTGGGAATCGACTTCGTGGCTATCGAACCGGGGTCGTTTCAGATGGGGAGCCCGGCTAGCGAGGAGGGACGACTTCCTGAACGGGAGGCCCTCCACCAGGTGACTTTGACCCGTGGATTCTGGATGGCGACGACGGAGGTGACCCAGGGGCAATGGCAGACGTTGATGGGTGACAACCCGTCCAGGCACCATGCTTGCGGGCTCGAGTGTCCAGTGGAGATGGTCAGCTGGAATGAGGCGATAGCCTTCGCTAACGCGCTATCGTGGCGAGCCGGGCTGGAGGAATGCTATGAAGAAACGCGATTCAAAGGGCTGGACTGCAAGGGTTACCGGCTGCCGACGGAAGCGGAATGGGAGTATGCGGCGCGGGCGAAGACCGGTGCGCGCTATGCGGGCACCGACGACCCGAAAGCTGTCTGCCAGTACGGCAATGTCGATAGCAGCTTCGGATGCGATGACGGATATGCGGACCTTGCACCGGTCGCAAGTTTCGAAGCCAACGGCTTCGGGCTTTACGATATGACCGGCAACGTTTGGGAATGGGTTGGGGACCGGTACGCGCCTTACGAGGAGGACGCGCAGGATCCGTTAGGCCCTGAGAGCGGCCGGGGCCGGGTCATCCGGGGCGGTTCGTTCGACTACACCCCGCGGTTCGTGCGGGTGGCGTATCGCGGCGGCGGCGGGCCGCCCGGTCGCGGCACCGACCTGGGGTTTCGCGTGGCGAGGTCCTTTCCCTGAACCCTCTTGTCTTCTTACCCTCTTCCTTTGGTTCCGCTCCGCAGGAGCGAGGAGTCGAAGCGAAGCCGACCCGAGCGACCGCTGCGACCGATCCAGCTTCTGCCTTCTTTGCTGGGAGCGCAGGCGTCCCGTCTGCTGATTGCCGCAGACAATCAATCCGCAGAAGCAGATGAGACGTCTGAAGCGCGGCTCGAAGAGACGTTGCTACGGGTGTGTAAAGCGCGATTGAGCCTCAATCACCCCTCGTCACGGTCTGTAGACGCGTGATCGAGGCTTAAACACCTTTTCGAACCCGGTTGGAAAGTCTGTTTGAGGCTCAAACACCTTTTCGAACCCGGTTGGAAAGTCTGTTTGAGCCTCAATCGCCCACCATCATCGGTCCGGATCGCGCGTTCGAGCCTCAAATGCGAGACTTCGAGCACGATTTCGTCTACGGCTTCACCACAGACCACGCCGAGACGTCGCCCGACTCAAAGCCGTCCGAAAAAATCATGAAGTCATGCACGACGAACGCGCCGCCGCCGGCCGTACCGAGAAAGAGGGTGTTCGGCGCCGCCGGTGAGACCTCGATCGTGTATATGTTTCGGAACGGCAAATCGACGTCGAGCACCTGCCAGGTCGCACCACCGTCAGTGCTGCGGTATAGGCCGTCGGTGACGTAACGATCATAGAAACCCCAGGCCATGGCGCCGGCATAGACGATCTGCCGATCGAAGGGATCGAAAGCCACCGATCCGATCCAGTCGGTGGTCATGATCAGCTGGGGATTGGCGCCCCCTTGAGTACTGCGCCAGAACGAGGACGCTCCCGGCGCGGCGCCGAAGTTGCCGATGAAGACCGTGTCACAGTCCTCCGGATGGACCTTGACGGTCCTCAAGTTTCCCGCGGCAAGGAAAGCCCGCGAGGTCCAACTCTTACCCCCGTTGATCGTGCGGTAGACCTGATTCCAGCTCGCCGCATAAAGAATCTCCGGATTCTGTTCGCAGAGCGTGAGACGGCGAAGGTCAAGATTCGGATCGAGCCCGCCGTTGGCCGCCGACCAGGAGGACCCGTTGTCCGTGCTTTTGTAGACCCCTTGCTGATGGAAAGAAACATAGAGCGTGCGATCGTCCGGAGGGCTTGAGGGGTCCAGCGTGATCGAGCGAATGGCGCCGCTGGGCAAGCCGGAACCCGCCCCGCTGATCAACGTCCATTCGGTGTCGGCGGTCTTGCGATAGAGCTGACCCGGCGCTACGGCCTGGGTCTCGCCGAGCGCCAACCAAACGGTGGAGCTGAGCTCGGGGTCGATCTGGACGTCGAGCACGTCTTGCCAGGCGCTGATCTGTGCGAAGCTCGATCCACCATCGGTGCTCCGGAAGAGCCCTGTATCCTGATAGCCCAGGTAGATCAGGCTCGCATCGTCAGGGGCCACCGCGATGTCTCCGACCACGGTCGTCTCGATACCGCCGCTTTCGTAAAGGTTGGGCCCCAATCGCCGGGTCGAGACGGGGTTCCAGCTGACGCCACCGTCGACCGACTTGAAGAGATGCATGCTGTTGCCAAAGTAGACGGTCTGAGGTTCGGACGCGGCGATCGCCATCACCGTCGTATGTGAATTCGGGTTGTAGGTTTGAGCGATGTTGTCGGCGAGTTGGGTCCAAGAGGCGCCGCCGGACTGGGTTTTGTAGACCCCTGAGAAAGGCCCGGATCCCCAATTCCCGGTGTAGATCGTCAGCGGGTCGGTGGGGTCGACGTAGAGCTCCGGATAGTTGGAGGTCAGGTGCCCGGGGCCGGTGACGCTGAAGCCGAGGCCGTTTAACGCTGGCTGCCAGGTTTCCCCTTCGTCGAGGCTTTTATAGACGCCTCCGACCCACGGCTGGGCCTGATCCGGAGAATAGACCGTGCAGTAAGCCAGACATGACTGACCCGACGGTAAGCCCGCACCCGACGGTGGTACAAATTCGACGCTACGCACGTCGTTCGTTGGCAAGCCTTGATCTTTTCGGATCCAGCTGATGCCGCCGTCGGTGCTTTTGTACAAGCCACGACGGGTCGCTGCCAGCAAGACGTTCGACTTCTGAGGATGCACCCGCAGGTGAAAGAAGATGGCATCAGAAGGTATGGTGCTGGTGCCAGAATTCACGCGCCGCCAGCTGTCGCCACCGTCAGTGCTCTTATAAAGCGAGTTGGAGAGGAGTATGGGATCCCGTTCGTCGCCTTGCCCATAGCCGCCGCCGGCGTAGATCGTCGCGGGATTGGAAGGATCCAGGGCTAAAGCGTTGATCGGTTCGGTCATGAAGCCGGACTGAAAATCTGGCCAGACGTCGTCCCGCTTGAGCACCCAATGAGCGCCTCGGTCCGTCGATTTGAAGACGCCGTCCGAGGTCGCCAGATAGACGGTCTCCGGCGCACTGGGATCGATGGCGATTTCGTGAATCAGGTAGCTGCTCAATCCGCGGTTGATCGGATGGAAACTGGCACCGCCGTCGAGCGACCTGAAGACTCCGGTGAGATCGCCGCCGACGTAAACGATTTGTGCATCGGTAGGATCCACCGCCAGCGCGGTCAGCCAGCCACCTCCGCCAACGCCCAGGGGCACAGGGGTGTCGGGACTCGCGGACAATGGGGGAGTCACGCACATCGCCAGATATGCGGCCAGCATCCAGATCTGCGAATGCCGACCCTGCATGATCTTGTCGAGCATCGGCAGCACTATAGCGCGAGGTCGTCGCCTACAGTGTTTCGATCGTGAGACTGGTTTCGATCGTGAGACTGCCGAGAATCTGCGCTTCGATCTCCTGCCTGGCCGCTGACCGACGCTCGGCGGCCAGGCGTCGACGCACGGTCTCTTGCACTTCGTCCAGAGGCGCCGTGTGCGCTGGACGATGACCGCTGAGGCGGAGAATCATCAGCTTTCTGCCTTCTTGCGCCGGATCGCTGAAGCTGCTGGCGCCATCAGTCTCCGCGACGGCATCGACCAGGGCGGTGGCGGCAGCTGAGCCGTTGACGCCGAGGTGAAAGAAGTCGTCGCGGTCGAGCCACCCGAGCCGGCGGTGGCGCACGTGCTCGCCGCTCGGGTCGACGAAGGCCGGTGCGTCGTCCCAGGTGAGGACGCCGGCCCGTAGGTCGGCCGCAGCAAGCTGCGCCCGCTCGACCACCGAGCGTGGGACCTTGTCGCCCAAGGAGATCTCGAAGGCGCTGAACAAGAATCTTTCCAGGCGCGCGAATTGTTGGGGATTGGCGCGGTAGAAGGCGGCGACCTCCGCGTCGCTCACCGGCTCGACGCGGACTGCGACCCTGGCTTCGAGAGCGAGCTCGGCGGCGAGACGGAGCTCGGCGGCGAGACGGAGCTCGGCCGAGGCTAGCCGCTCGCGGTGCTCGGGCGTCTTGGTGAGACCCCGGCGTGCGGCTTCGGCGGCGAACACCCGACGCCGCGCCTCCGCCTCATCCTCGTCCGTGCCGGCGCCGGGCGACGCGGGATGGCGCTCGGCGAGCTCAGCGACGAGCCGTGCCAGGCGCTCACCACCGATCTCGCGC
>JAAAKL020000084.1:0-64314 GCA_010016065.2 Carybdea cf. marsupialis auct. non (Linnaeus, 1758) | reverse complement strand
CGGCCTGACCGACATTGAATTGGTGGGCGAAGTGCGCGGCAGCCATTTCATGATGTGCGTCGAGAACGTGGCCGACAAGGAAAGCAAGGAGCTCTTCCCCATGGAGGTCAAGATCGGCAACCGCATCGCGGCGCACGCCCAGGCGCGCGGCGTGATCGTGCGGCCGATCGCCCACCTGAACGTGCTGTCGCCGCCGCTGATCCTGACCAAGGCGCAGATCGATATCGTGGTCGACGTCCTGCGCGACAGCATCACGGCGACCATGGACGACCTGGTCCGGGAGGGCCTGTGGTCGGGGTGACGGAGGCATAGGCCAGGGAACCCGTCCTTGAGCGAGGCGGTCATATCCGGCGGTGGGGCCGCACGGTGGATCATGCGTCTGCCGCTGCGGCTGTATCGTTCCATCGGCTTCGGCCGCTGGTTGGGGCTCGGCCTCATGGCCGCCTTGATCGCGCTGCAGATCTGGAGTCCGGGCCCGGTCGAAACGCTGCGGGTCAAGACCTTCGATTTCTACCAGTCCACGGCGCCGCGTGAGATCGCACCGGTCAGCCCAGTCGCCATCGTCGACATCGACGAGGCCAGCCTGGCGACGCGGGGCCAATGGCCCTGGCCGCGCACCCAGGTCGCCGAGATGATCGAACGGCTGGTGGCGGCCGGCGCCAGCCCATGCAGTGATCATGACCCTCAGCGCCTTGAACAGCGCCCGAGCGTAGTTCAAGAGCCCTGTGGATGACCGTCGTGCTCTTCTGCTGCTCTCAGGAAAAGCGTGATCGAAATATAGAGCTAAGCCAATTTTAAGGTGCATTCGCAACCTAGAGACCAAAGCCTGCAACGTGCAGACCAACGTCTCCGAGCAGGGCGCCATAGGCTGGGTGAGACCTCGGGGGTGAGGTCAAGAACAACCCGATCGACCACAACGGAGGAAGCCATGAAACACACGATCTGCAACCACACTCCATGGATCTTAGCCCTGCTCTTGATCCTGGCAGTCCCCGCTAGCGCTCAGATCACCGCGGTCCGTGTCGGTGGCACCCCACTTTATGAAAAGCCGATCGTCGGCGACGTCAACGGCGATGGCCTGGATGACATCGTCGCCGTCGAGATCGCGTCCGGCGACGGCAAGGTCTACATCAACCAGGGCGATGGCGCACCCGGCGTGCCGCCGACCTTCGTCGCCACCGCGCAGACGCTTCCGAGCACGCCGGTGGGAAGTGATCTCGGCGACCTCGTCGGACGACTCGCCGACATCGACGGCGATGGCGACCTAGACCTGTTCGCCGTGCCCTTGCCGTACTTCAATGACGGCACCGGGGTCTTCACTGTTTCGACCCAGACGCCGCTCACCGGCGGCAACGGTTTCGTACCTGGGATGGACCTGGAAGACCTGGACAACGACGGCGATCTCGATGCCGTCTCCTTCGGAGGAGGCACGGGACCCTATATCTATGAGAATGATGGCAACGGCGTTTTCACCCTGGTCTATACCGTCACCGGAGTCAGCCCTGACAACGGTTGGACCCAGGCACTTGTCGTCGACATCAACGGTGATCCCTACCTCGATATCGTGACCGCGGGCAAGCGAAACAGCGATCTCTACGTCCTGCTCAACGACGGCAGCAACGGCTTCAGCATCTTCTTGCAAACACCCAGGGACGCTACGGGTAGCGGCACCAACGCCGCGGACATGGACGGTGACGGCGATGTCGACGTCGTGCAGGGCCTGCGTACCTTCTTCAACGACGGAGCCGCCTCTCCGACCTTTACCGAGGTTGCCAGTACCGCTTCTATGGCTATTTTTGCCCGCCTATACGACCTCGACCTCGACGGATTTCCGGACCAGGTCGCGGACAACTTGACCTACTTCAACGACGGCACCGGTTTGTTGACCACCACGGATTCAGTGGCCTATAGCAGCGGCACCGGTGCTACATGGACGGACATCGGCGACCTCATCGGCGACGATCTGCCCGAGCTGGTGTCGACTTACTCGGCCAACGGCGGCAACATCATTATGTTCTCAGGCATCATCCTGCCCCCCGAGCTGTCGGTCGATCCGCTGATTCCGGGCGCCGAGCTCGAGACCGTCGACATCGACGTCGACCTGGCCACCAATAGCTCGAGCGTCGCCGCCACCACCTTCTCGATCGACTACGACGAGACCTGCTTGTCCTTCGACGACACCGACGGCGACGCCGACAACATCCCCGACGCCATGACCTTCCATACGCCGGCGGACTTCGGGCTCACCGTCTTTCACGATCTGGGTGACGCCGACGGTGAGATCGACATCTCGATCACCGACCTGGCGCCGCCGATTGCGACGCTCGGCGACGGCGCCCTGGTGACCATCACCTTCACCGCCACCTGCGAGCCGGCGATCGATGCGACGATCACAGCCCCGGTGGTCTTCTCCGCCGATCCGGCGGCCACCTTCGGCGACGACCTGGGCGGCGACGTCGCGGGCGCCACATCCGACGGCTCGGTCGAGATCTGGCCTGGACCGCGCGGCGACTGCAACCGCAACGACGCCATCTCGGCCGCCGACCTGATCGGCGAAGCGCTCGAGATCTTCGATGGTGACGGCACCTTCTGGGCCGACGTGGTGGACAACGTGCCTTTTGCCGGCTCACCCGTCGGCTGTGACGCCAACGACGACGCGGCGGTCGACGCGGGCGACATCTCCTGCACCATCCTGCTGATCTTCGGCGGCAGCTGCGGCTCGCCTTTCGCCGATCCGGCAGGTCTCACCTTCGACTCCGGCACCTCGCCGGTACTCGGTCTCGAGCGTGCCTACCGTGGCGCTGACGGCCGGCTGTGGATGCCGGTGATGTTCTCGGCCGGCAGCCATGCCATCTCGTCGCTGGCGTTCTCCCTCGACCTGGCGGAAGGGCTGGCCTTCGATCCGTTCGACGGCGACGGCGATGGGGTAGCGGACGCGGTGCGTTTCGCCGACGGTCGTCCGGGTCTGGTCGAAGTGCGCTACGACGCCACCGATCGGGGCGGTGAGCTCGACCTGGCATTCGGTCAGTTCGGCGACACTTTCGCCAGCGGCCTGCTGCTCGAGATCGCGGTCGAGCCGCGGCATCTCGGCAGCCTGCAGGCCCAAGCTAAGCCGGCGCGCTTTGCGACCTCACCGTCGCCGTCCTTCGGCGACCTTTCGGGTCGTGCCGTGCCCGGCCGGGCGCTCACCCAGACTCTTGGCTACGACGGCAAATAAGCCGATCTGATCGGATCCGTATCCGATCGGCGGAGCCCCGCGGGAGACCGCGGGGCTCCTAGGTGCAACTGGCACCTTCGCGCCCGACGATCCAACGCAGGAGGAACGAGATGACGCGACGTCGCTTTTGCATGGCCGCCATTGTGAGTCTGCTCGTCGCCGGCCCCGCCGTCGGCGAGCCGCACGCGGTGCTCGGGCTCGACGTCACCGATCGGGCCCGACGGGGGAGACCGGTGGATGTGCCGGTGTTATTCACCTACTTTGACACCACGATCACCGCCCTGGTGTTCTCCCTCGATATCGACGTCGAGCGCCTGGTGTTCAATCCCGCGGACCGCGACCAGGACGGTGTGCCGGACTCGGTCACCCTGCCTTCGGGTACGCCGTCGTTGACGTGGGTTGGCTTCGATCGCAGCGACAGCGCTAGCGAGCTCGATTTCATGCTGATCAACCTCTCGGGCGCGCCGCTGCCGCGGGGCGTGCTGCTCAACATCCGGTTGCGCGCCTTGCGGGGAGGCGATCTCGCCAAGCGGATCAAATTTTCGATCGACCCACCGCCGTCGTTCGGCGACGCCCAGGGTCAGAGCGTCGAAGGCACCACCGTGGTGATCACCAAAGATATTTTTTCGGACGGCTTCGAGACCGGCGACGCCAGTCGCTGGTCGGAGATCGAAGGATTGCCCTCAGCGAATCGAAAGGAACTGCCATGAGCCGATCTTTGAAACTTCAGCGCAAGTTGTCGGGCATGCTCTTTGCCGGTTGGTTAGTCGCCGGATCGGCCGTCGCCGACGGCTTGCCGGCACTGATCCTCGAAGCCAGCGCTCAGACCGTGCCTCCCATGCCGGTCGTTCTGCCTTTAGGCTTTGCCAACGGCGGCCATGCGATCACCGCCATCGCCTTTTCCATCGACCTCGATCCCGTGGGCTTTGCCTTCGACGACACCGACGCCGATTTCGATGGTCTGCCGGATGCCGTCACGCTGCCGGCCGGCCTGCCGCAAGTGGTGGTCATCGACTACGATCCTGCCGATACCAACGGCGAGCTCGATGTGCTGCTGGCCAATCTCTCCGGTCCGCCGCTGCCCGAAGGCGTGATCCTGGAGCTTGAGCTGATCTCGAACCAGAACGGCAGCGCGGCGTCCTGGATCGATTTCTCGGAGGATCCGGCGTCATCGTTTGGCAACGACCAGGGCGAGGACGTCGAAGGCACCGCCACCGTGCTCGGCAATGACCTGATCTTCGCCGACGGCTTCGAGTCGGGCGATACCAGCGCCTGGTAACCGTCAGAACGTCAGCCTGCCCCCCAGCTCTAGCCAGCGATCGACGACTGAATCCGGCGGTAGGGGAGGGAAGGCCAAGACGTCCTCCAACCTCAGTGTGGCCGCGTTCGAGTATAGTCATCCCTCGACAGGACTTCAGACGAGGGAGAGCAATATGGCTGACGAGATCGATCACAGCTCGGAGACCGCCGCGGTGGTCAAACACGCGGATCAGGTCGACGGGCGCGACGTCGCCGCCGGGCAAGCGACGCGCACTCAGGTGCTGTTGGGGCCTGAGGACGGCATGCCCAACTTTGCCATGCGCCGCTTTACCATGGGTGAAGGCGGCGGCATGCCGCGGCACGTCAACACCGTCGAACATGAGCAATATGTTTTGCGCGGCCGGGCGCGAGTCGGCATCAACGACGACGTCCACGAAGTCTCGGCCGACGACGTGCTCTACATTCCGGCCGGGGCGCCGCATTTCTACGAAGTGATCGAGGCGCCGTTCGAATTTCTCTGCATGGTGCCGAACGACGAGGATCAGTTGACGATCCTCGACGTCACGTGTTGAAGCGCTGGGGGGTCGTCGGCGGCGGCATGCTCGGTCTGACCATGGCCCTGCGGCTGGCGCAGAAGGGCCATCGGGTGACGCTGCTC
The DNA here is from genome assembly GCA_010016065.2 of Carybdea cf. marsupialis auct. non (Linnaeus, 1758). Lineage (NCBI taxonomy): Eukaryota > Metazoa > Cnidaria > Cubozoa > Carybdeida > Carybdeidae > Carybdea > Carybdea cf. marsupialis auct. non (Linnaeus, 1758). The sequence goes on along the minus strand of JAAAKL020000084.1, from coordinate 59,179 downwards.
GAAGCCGCGGATCGTCTCGGTGGAGTGGCTGACGCCTGGCGTCTGGGCGACGTCACCTGGGATCGTCACTATCATGTGATCTGTGCCTCCGACTCCGTCTTGCGCGAGCTGTTGACGGAGTTGGGGATCGAGCATTTGATCGAGTGGGTCGAGACTCGCACCGGCTTCTACGACGCCGGACAGCTGGTCTCGATCTCCTCGAATCGCGACATCCTGCTCAACCTGCCGATGAGCCTGTGGCACAAGGCGCGGTTAGGGCTGGCCATGACCTACATCGCGTCGATCCGTCGGGGCCGGCGTTTGGAGCAGATCCCGGTGACGGATTGGTTGACTCGGCTGTCCGGAGCCCGCGTCTTCGAGCAACTTTGGCTGCCGCTACTGAAGGCCAAACTCGGTGAGAATTATCGGGTCGCCTCCGCGGCTTTCATCTGGGCGGTCGCCCGCCGGTTGTCCAAGGCGCGACGCATGGGGCTCGATCAGGAGCGCTTTGGCTATGTCCCCGGCGGTTATCAGCGAGTGCTCGATCACCTGGGCGCTGCCCTGGCCGACGCCGGCGTCGAGATCCGGCTTGAGACGCCAGTCGAGCGAATTGAACCGGTGGATCCGGTGTTCGAGGATGGATCCCGATCCGATGCCCTGGAGGATGGCTCTCAAGATGGCGCTTCCGAAGGGCAAGGTAGGACGGCGCAGGTCGCGATTTCGATGGCGGAGGGCGAGCGGCGAGTTTTTGATCAGGTTGCGGTCACTCTGCCGGGGCCGATCGCGGCCAAAGTCTGTCAGGGGCTCTCAGGCGACGAACGCTCGCGGCTCGAGGGCATCACCTATCAGGGGATCGTCTGCGCCTCGCTGCTGCTGCGCCGACCGTTCGCCGGCTACTATTTGACCTACATCACCGATCCCTCCGTTCCCTTCAGCGCTGTGGTCGAGATGTCGGCTCTGGTCGATGCCAGCCGCTATTTCGGTGGTCGAGGCTTGGTCTACTTGCCGAAGTATGTGCGCAGCGATGATCCGCTGCTCGACGCCCCGGACGATGAGATCGAAGACAGCTTCCTGACCGCCTTTGAGCGCATGTTCCCGGACTTCGAGCGCTCTGACGTGCTGTGTTTCCGCATTTCCCGGGTGCGTCACCTGCTGGCGTTGGCCACCTTGGGTTATTCCGAGCGACTGCCGCCGATCACCACCTCGATCCCCGGCGTTCACGTCGTCAACTCTGCGCATATCGTCAACGGCACCCTCAACGTCAACGAGACGGTGCAGCTGGCCGAGCGAGCCGCGGCCGAGCTCGGGGCGCTTTGACGCCGCTTCGGAGAGCACAGCATGCTCGCCAGCCTATCTCTGGATCTCGATAACCAGTGGACCTATATGCGAACCCACGGCGATCCGGAATGGGCGTCGTATCCGACTTATCTCGATCTCCTGGTGCCGCGGGTGCTGCAGGAGCTGGCCGAGCGGCAGCTGACCATCACTTTCTTCATCGTCGGCCAGGACGCGGAGCGCGCCGAGAACCGTGATGCGTTGGCGCAGATCGCCGCTGCCGGGCACGAGATTGGCAACCACTCGTTTCGCCACGAGCAGTGGCTGCATCTCTACGGCAAAGACGAGCTCGACCGCGAGCTGGCGCGGGCCGAAGACGCGATCGTCGACGCCACCGGCCAGAAGCCGGAGGGGTTTCGAGGCCCGGGCTATAGCCTGTCGCTTCAGACCCTCGAGGTGCTGGCCGAGCGCGGTTACCGCTACGATGCTTCGACCTTGCCGACCTATCTCGGCCCGCTGGCGCGGGCGTATTACTTTCGCACGGCCCAACTGAGCGCCGAAGAACGCGAGCAGCGCCGCCGTTTGTTCGGCACTCTTCGGGACGGCCTGAGGCCGGTCAAGCCCTACCGCTGGCAGCTCGAGGGCCAGTCCTTGGTTGAAGTGCCGGTCACGACCTTGCCGCTGTTCAAAGTGCCGTTCCACCTCAGCTATCTGCTTTACCTGGGCGTCGTCTCCCACTTGGCCGCTAAGCTTTATCTGCTCAAGGCGTTGACCCTCTGTCGACTGGCTGGCGTGCAGCCGTCGATGCTGCTGCATCCCCTCGACTTTCTAGGGGGCGACGACTGCGACGCGTTGGCGTTTTTTCCCGCCATGAACCTGCCCGGGGAGGTCAAGCGCCGGCGAGCGCTCGAGCTGCTCGATATGTTTTGCTCGCGCTTTACGGTCCTACCGCTCGGCCGTCACGTCGCGGCACTGGAGGCCGAGGGGCGCCTGCCGTCGCGCGTCCCGGACTTCGAACCGGCGGACTGATGCGTCTGCCTCCTCGCGGCGCCCTCGAACCGACCGGCTCCTTCGACGCCATCGAGCTCTACGACCGATTCGGCGTCGGCTGGATTCTGCGTCGCCGTTTGAGCTGGGTGGCGGCGCAGATCGACGACTCCACCGCTCCGATCGAGCGCATTCTCGAGGTCGGCTACGGCAGCGGAGTTTTTCAATATGAGCTGGCGTCGCGCGCTCGGGTGTCCGTCGGTGTGGATCTTCATCCCTACGCGAGTCGGGTAGGGCGGCGGCTGAGCCAGGATGCCGTCGTCAGTCACTTGATCCGCGGTGACGCCGCCAGGCTGCCGTTCGTCGAGGGTTGCTTCGATCGCGTGATCTTCGTCAGTGTGTTGGAGTTCGTCACGGATCCCGGGTCTTGCCTGCGCGAGGGGCGTCGCCTGCTCGCTCCCGAAGGGCGTCTGCTGCTGCTGACCCCGCGTCGACTGTGGTGGGCAGATCTTCTGTGGAACGCGCTGAGCGGCTGGAATGCCAGGGCCGATTTTCGTTCGGGCCGCGAGCGGGTGCGACAAGCGATTGAGGCTGAGCTCACCGGCGCTCGGCGGCTGCCGCATCCCGTCTGGCTGCCGAGAGTCCTGGCACCTTATGAGATCGTCGTCTGGGATCGGCCGGCGGCGGTGGTCGAAGCGCGTTCGCTGACGACGAGAGGCGGACCGCGGGCACTCGATTCCTTCAGCGGATAGCGGCTTTCGTTCCCCCTTCAGGCTGCAGGAGCTGGCGAGCGCGTTCGGTGTAGAGCTTCAGGCCACGGTCCTGGGTGACGGCGACCAGCCCTTCGAGCCGTTGTTGACCTTCGTCGTTGAGAGGGCCCGCGGCCGCGTCGATCTCAGCCAGAGCCAGCTCCGCTTCGAGAGCAACCAGGCGAAGGCCAGCCTCTCTGGCGTCGGCAAAGATCGCCTCGATCGTCGCCCGGGCGTCGCTGGCCTCCGCCGGCGCCAAGACCGCTTGAAGGCGGGCGAGGTCGATGCGCAGGCCCAGGTCCGCGGCGCTAGTCGACCCGGACGAGGGTAGCTGGATCTGCCGCCACTCGGCCTGGGCGGCCTCGATCTTGCCTTGTCGCCAGAAGGCCCGAGCCAGTAGCACACGGGCAAAAACGGCGACGCGGCGGCGGGAGCTGGTGGCCACGCGGGCGGCCGCCTCGGCTTCTTTAAATCGGCCTTCGGCAAGCAGCACCTGGGCTAACGCCACCTGGCCGACGCTATACGTGGCGCCGGTCTCCGCGTTCAGCTTGATCGCTTGCTGTTGGTGCTGGCGGGCCTCGGTCAGCTCGCCGTAGAGAAAATAGATTCGCCCCAGGCCATTGAGAGCTCTGACTTTTCCGGGATTCAAATCGATCGCCTCGCTCCGCTCGAGCGCTTGTCGATAATGGCGCATGGCGGTTTCGGTCTCGCCTTGCAGGCGATAGAGATGACCTAGGTTGAGGTGCGATAGGGCAATGCCGGAGGGATCGGGTATCTCGGTTTTGATCTCCAGGGACTGCCATTGGCTGCGGGTTGCTGCGTCGAGATCTTGAAGTTGCTGGAAGGCCAGAGCCAGGTTACCCAGGGAGCGAGCGAGCCCTTCGCGGTCGCCGATCTCACGCTGGATGGCGATCGCCTGCTGGTAACCTTCGACGGCGCTCTCGTAGCGGCCACCGCCAGCCAGGGTCAAAGCAATGTTGTTGTGGCTGAGTGCGATCCCGCGCCGATCACCGACCTCGCGGTAAAGAGCGAGAACCTCTTCGAATTTTTCGAGGGCCATGTCCCGGTCGCCATCGAGGCGATACGACGCGATCGTGATCTGGTTAAGTGCCAGAGCCGCGCCCCGGCGGTCGCCGACTTCGCGATAGATGGCGGCTGCCTCGTGGCTGCGCTCCAGGGCTTCAGGCAGGCGACCCAGGTCTTGCATTCCGGCGGCTGTCATCATCAGGGCGTCGGCCATACCGGAGGGGTCACCGGCGTCAGTAAAGGCTCGTTTGGCTTCTTCGGCAGCCGCCAGGCCGGCTTCCTCGTCGTCGCTACGAATCAAGACCTCAGCTCTTTGCAGCTGACCGCGAGCCGCCAACAGCGAGGCGTCCAGTTGGTTGGCGAGCCGAATCGCGCGCTCGGCAGCGGCCCGGGCGCGGAGAGGTTTCGAGATCGCTTGGGCGGCCCGGGCTTCGAGCAGGTCAACGCGCGGATCGGGGCCGGTGGTCGTCGCCAGGCGCCCGAGCTGTTCCGTGGTTTCCAAAGCCTCGCCCGCGAGCCCGCTCTCGATCTGGATTTCCGCCAAGCGCAAGCCATAATCGAGATGCTCAGGGAACGAGCTCCAAAGTTGGCGGTAGATGTCCGCGGCACGCGGCCATTCACTATAGGTTATGCGGAGCTGCGCCTCGATCTCGAGACGTTCGACCCCGTGCAGGCCATCCGCCAGGGCGAGGGCGTGTTCGGCCTCCGCTTGCGCGGTCCGATCATGGCCGAGCTGTCGCCAGGCTTCGGAGAGCGCCGCATGAGGCAGGGGGTGTTCGGGCTCGGCAGCACTCGCCATCTCCAGGAAGACACGGGCTTTCAGGGCGTCGAGTTGGCGCAGGCTGGCCAGGCCTTGAGAGTAAAGGCGTGCAGCCTCCGGATCGCGAGGCGTTGAGGAACCCGGTTCTTCGAAGCGAGCAGCCCGAGGGCCGCGATCACCGAGCCAGCCAGCAGGTGCGATCTGCCAAAGAGCGAGCGCACCAGCGATGACGGCGATGACGATGAGGGCGGAGATGGCGACGATCGTCGATCGTCGTCGCGGCGATTCCGCGAGGGAAGACTTGGAGAGCCGTTGTGGGGGCCGGGCTTGGACGCGCAGGCCGGCCAGGAAACGATCGAGCTCGGCCACCAGCGCCGAAGCGGAACCGTATCGATCCTCCGGCTCGATCGCCAGGCATGTCATGACGATCGCTTCGAGCTGGGTCGGCAATCCGGGCATCACATCCCGCGGCAACGTGATCTTGCCGTCCCGAATTTCCAGCATCATTTCCAGGGTCGTCGCCGACGAATAAGGCCGATGGCCAGTCAATAGCTCATAAAAGGTGACGCCGAGCGCGTAGACGTCGCTGCGCTGGTCGAGGCTGCCCGGCTTTCCCCGCAGTCGCTCGGGGGCGAGGTAGCACGGCGTGCCGACGAGCATGCCGGTGCGGGTGACTCGCTTACTGTCTTCGCCTTCTCGAGCGATGCCAAAGTCAGCCAGATAGGGGACGAGATCGCCGCTCGGGTCTCGCTCGACCAGAATGTTGGACGGTTTGACGTCTCGGTGGATGACGCCCTGATCGTGTGCGGCTTGAAGCCCCAGCGCGGTTTGCCGGATGAGCTCGACCCGCTCGGTGACCGAGGTCTCGGGGCGGATGCCTCTCAGATCGGTTCCGTCGACCAGCTTCATGGCCAGGAACGGAACGCCTTCGACGGTCCCGGACTCATAAAGCTCCAGGACGTTAGGGTGACGGACCCGGGTTAAGGCCGCGGCCTCCCGCTGGAAGCGCGCCAGCTGGCCTTCGCCGAGGTGGACCAGAAACTTGATCGCCACCGGGCGTCCGGAGCGTCGGTCCGTCGCGCGGTAGACGACGCTGGTGCCGCCGGTGCCGAGGCATTCGTCGAGCGAGTAGCTCGACCAACCCTCGAGGAGATGACGAAAGTCGAGTGGCGAAGCCGCGGACGGCGTCGCACCGCCGGCGGTCTCCACATCGATCGGCAGATTGGGCAAGTGGGGAGCGCGATCGAGGAAGTCGGGTGCTTCGCTCCAGGCGTCGATCAGGGACTGGATCTCAGCCAGGAGCTCGGTGTCCCCCCGGCAAGATTCGACCAGGAAGCGTTGCCGTTCCTCGGCCTCGAGATCGACGGCGGCGAAGAAGAGCTCTTTGACCTGGTTGTAGCGATCGTCAAGGATGTTGAGCTCCCGGTACTAGTGCTCCGTCACGGTTCCCTTGCAGCTTCTGGCCGGTCCTCGTCGCCGTGGATCGGCGTTGCGCTTCCTCAACAGAGCCCCACTATGCCTGTGTCAGCACGCCTTGCCCACGACAACGAATCCTCGACCATAAGACTACAATTGAAGCGTGACGGAGCACTAGCGATGGCAGGCGGTTCGGAGGCCTGAGCCTCGCTCACCGTCGACTCCCTTTCCCTATACTTAGCATAGGCGGATGGAGGTTCAAGAATCGATCCGCCAAATCGCAGCCTTGAGACGTCGGGGTGAAGACGCCCAGGAGAGATGACCCGGTGAAAGCAAGATGTTGAAGGCCTGGAAGCGGCTCAGCTCCAAGGTGATGTATGAGAATCGCTGGTGGACCTACAAGCTCGATCAATTTCAGATCCCTGAGGGGGTCTCCGGCGAGTATCACTACGTCCATACCCACGGCGCGAGCATGGTGATTCCGCTCACCGCCGAAGGCAAGATCTTACTGGTGCGGCAATATCGTTATCTCTGCTCCCGAGTGAGCACCGAGTTTCCCAGCGGTGGTGTTCAGGCAGGGCGGTCGTATTTGGAGACGGCGCGGCTGGAGCTGGCGGAAGAAACCGGCTACCGGGCCGGTTCGTTGACGCCGGTGGGGGAGTTCAACCCCTACAACGGCATCACCACCGAGATTTGCCAGGTCTTTGTGGCGCAGGATCTCGAGCCCGCTACCGGTGCCGGCGAGGCACCGATCGAGCCGGATCCGACCGAAGAGATCGAGCTGGTGGTCTGCGGGCCCAGCGAGCTCGACGCGATGATTCGCGATCAGGAGATCTGGGACGGTATGACCATGGCGGCCTGGCTTCTGGGGCGCGAGGCCGTGCGGACAGCGTTGGTGGACCGCTCTCTCTAACCCAGGATTTTAGCGCTCCGTCGACCGGAGGTGGATCAGGGGGTGCCGGGCGAGTTGAGTTGTCCGATCCAGGAAGAGGCCGGTGGCCACCTCAGGATCTGTGCCACACCGCAGCCTCGACGGGTAAGGAACCGTCCGCATCTTGCCAGACGATCGAAGTCATTCGCCAACTGCCGTCCATTTTTGCCAGGTGAATTGACTTCATACCCTCCCCGGAGAACGAATGTCCGTTGAGAATACCTTGCTTGGAGTAGCGAAGAGTTCTGCACGCGATATCGCCATAAATGAAAGTCGTAGCTTCGATTTCGCGCTCGTGAAAGTCGGTTAGCGAACCGTCGGTCAGCATCGTTTGCCGAGGCTCAATAAACTCAGAGACAGACAGCCGCTCCGAAACTTTGCCAGCGGACCTGAAGATGATCGCTGTTGGCACGAATAGCCGGCTAATGGTGGATAAGTCGACGGCTCGACGGTTTCGATTGTCAAAAGCGGAAAAAAATTCTGTGACAAGTCTGTCGATCTGGCTTTGCATGGATGTCGCCGTTGACGAATAGCGCCTCGATCTAGCAGTCCGTGGTGAAAGTCAGCCGCCAGCGAGAGCGAGAGATTTTTCGTCAGATCAAGGCGCGAAACCACAGACATACTGGAGTATTTCGCGGATTTCGCAACGCAGAGATGGCGGAAAAGATCCGCTCGCAGCGCGGACTGAGTTTTGCCACGGGCTGCTAGCAGGCCCGAGATCATTGTGAGCCCCGTCATCTCAGGCCTTTGCCAGGCTATGCCGAGTCGTCGAAGTCTGTCAACGGCGTCATCTGCTGTGAAGGTACTTGGACCTTTGTGTCACGGGCCACCTGCGAAATGGCGAAAGGCGGGCTGACAAGCATCGATATCGCCGGAACCGAGATCGGCCTCGTTGATGCAGCAGTAACCTTGCCATCGTGTGCCCGAGAGCTCCCAATCAGCACAGACCATTCCGTGCGGGCAATCATCATGTCCACTCGCTACCCACTTCCCGCCGTTAGGTACTGCCATAGAAACCATAGCGATCAGGCAGGTGATGCTGAAGCTCAAAATGAGCCAAGTTTTTCGGACTCGGTTGAAGTGCAGCTTCTTTGGCATGGCCATTCCTCTTCGAGTTTCTTTCGTTGATCGACAAATTGATAGATCGCATCATGAACCCTAGTCGTTAGAGACTGCTCTTTGGCAACGAAGCGGCAAGAGATAAAAGCCATCTCTTGCCGCTCCCTCAATCTATCAGCCGTCCAGTTCCGGTGACGGCACTTTGGATGTCTCAGCGGAAGCCTCTGGGCTGAGAGGAGCTTCCTTAACGTCGGTCTCGGGCGTCGACTCCGGCTCCAGGCTCAGGTCCTCGGTGGAGTCCACGGCACAATCTTCACCGCCTGGACACCCTCCGGTGGCAGCGCCTGCACAAGTGGTTTGGGGGCCAGCGAGGGTGCAGAGGCAGGCTTGGTCGGCATGGACCTCGACGTTAGCACAAACCTCCAGGCAGGTCTGTGGCGCGGCTGAAGCCGAACCGGTCATCAGAAATGCGATGGCAAGGCCCAACAACAGAAGTGACTTCGATCGATGCATAAGACGATCCTCCTTAGAGTGAAGAGGAGCCGTGAGCCTGCTGTACAGCAGCAGAGTTCTCAGGCTCTCCGGTGAAAAGGACCCCCCGTCCGGCGATCCATCGGCGATACGAATCTCGAAAGAGATCGTCCGTCCGCCGGAGTTGGAATTTGTCCTTTCTGTACCGCTACGCGCAGCGCAGGTAAGAATGGAATCAGGGGCCGAGAGAAAATTGGTAGAAAAGTTCTCGGAGGAGAAGGCTGGCTGGCGGAGTCAATTTGAGACTTGATGGAGGAGGTCGAGACGACGGCGGGCGTCGCGAGTCTTGGGGGACTCGTCGCCCAGAGTCTCTCGGAGCTCTCCGTGGGCGGCCACCAATAAGGGTTCCGCCTCTTGGACTCGCCCGAGCTTCAGGAGGCTCTCGCCCAGGACACTTCTCGAGTAAGCCAGATGCCAGGAGTCTTCCAGGCTCTCTGACCAGAGTCGAAGACCTTCTCGCATCAGCGCCTCTGCCGCTTGCGGGCGATCGGCTTCGATCAGGACCTGCGCCAGCCCCGTCGAAGTGATCAGCGCTCCAGAGTGGCCAGGGCCGAGAACTTCATGCACCAGGCGGATCGCTTCGCGGTAGGTGGCTTCCGCTTCCTTAAGGTCACCCTGGGTTCGCAAGAGTGAAGCGAGGTTGTTGAGGGTGAGAGCGATCTCGGGATGGTCAGGGCCGAAGAGCTCGTGCTCGAGGTCGAGGGCTTGGCGGTAGAACTCCTCCGCTTCGTCCAGCTTGCCCTGTTTCTTAAGCACCAGAGCGAGATTGTTGAGGATCGTCGCAACTCTCGGGTGCCTTTCTCCTCGGTAGCGACGATGTAGGGCCAGAGCCTCCCGATAAAGTCTTTCGGCCCGGAGCTGATCTCGCTGCTTCGAGTAGATCAAGGCCCGAAAAGTGACGGCGTCTGCGTACTCGACTTCCCCTTCCCCCAAAAGGCCCCTGGCCATCGACAACGCCTGAGTCGAGGGGTCATCCGCGGCCAGGTAGTCGCCCCGATAGCAAAGGACGCTGACCAGGTTGTTGAGCGGGCGAACCAGGTCCGGATGACGATCACCAAGCTTGTCTCGGTAAATCGCGGCCGCCTCCCGGACGCGGCGCTCCCCGAGCTCGAAGTCACCGTCGAAAGCATCCGCGACGCCGAGGGTACTGAGACTCTCCGCGAAAGCGAGGCTGTCGTTCCCCAAGAGGTTCTTGCGCAGACCCACCGCCTTGGTCAGTTGGGCGCGAGCCTGAGGCGCGTGTTGGAGGTCCAGGTAAATGGAGCCCATGACGTCCAACAGGGTGGCATGCACCTCCGGCTGATCCTCGAGCTCCAGATCCAGGGTCGCCGCGCTGCGGTCGACGGCTTGCCTCACCGTCAGGTTCTCGCCCTCTCCAGCGACATTAAAGACACTCCTAACGAACGATAAGACGGCCCGCAGTTGATTCCGTTCGCGAGTGATCTGCACCGATTGCAAGACCAGGGCTGTGGCGGCAACGGCGAGCACCCACGCGACCAAAGCCGTGGCCGCGACGGCCACTCGATGACGACGCAAGAACTTGCCGACCCGGTACGTCAGAGTGTCCGGGCGGGCGTCCACCGGCAGCCCCTTTTGATACCGGAGCAGATCATTCGCCAAATGCTCGGGCGAGCTATAGCGCCTTGCCGGTTCCGGATGCAGGGCCTTGAGGACGATGCGGTCCAGGTCTCCTTTCAAGAGCTTGCGCAGCTTCTCCGGCTGGGTCCGCCGCTGGTCAGCGATGACCTCCAGGGTGGCGGTGGAGTCTGCTGTTTTCGATTCGCCTGCCAATGGGTCACCGAGGCGGCCCCTGCCACTGATCTCATCGCTCGGTTTGAGGCTCGGCGCCGAATTCAGCCGAGTCTCGATCTCGACGGCGGATTGCCCCTCGAGCCTCCGGGGCAGCCTGCCGGTGAGGAGTTTGTAGATCAGGACGCCGAGTGAATAGACGTCGCTGGCGGTCGTGATCCGCCGACCCAGGACTTGTTCTGGGCTGGCATAGTTGGGGGTCATTAACCGGGCCCAGGCGACCGTCGGCTCCTCAGCCGGTGCGTCCCGGGCCGGATCGAGGAGCTTGGCGATGCCGAAGTCCAGGAGCTTCGGCTCGCCCGCGGCGGTGACCAGGATGTTGCCCGGCTTTAAATCACGGTGAACCACCAGGTTCTGGTGCGCGTATTGGACCGCAGCACAGACCTTGCGGAACAGGTCGAGGCGGGCCGCCACGGACAATCGCAGCTGATCGCAATGTTCGTCGATCCGAACCCCTTCGACGAACTCCAGAACGAAGTACGGCAGGTTCTCCTCCGTAGCGCCGCCATCGTAGAGTCGGGCAATATTGGGGTGTTCCAGGTCAGCCAGGATCTGGCGCTCGAGGCGAAGCCGTCGTCGAGCGTCAGCGCTCTCCATTCCCTGGCGGATCACTTTCACCACCACTGGCCGGCGAAAACTGCCGTCCACTCGGTTGGCCAGAAAGACGGTGCTCATGCCCCCCTGACCGATCTTGCGGTGTAATTCGTAGGGGCCGAGTCGCCGACCCGCGGTGCCGTCTCCTTCTTCCTCTTGCGGCTGGCTCTCGCCCTGCACGACCAACCGCCCGAGGAAGGAGCCGGCCTTCTCGTCCGAGCGCAACAACTTTTCGATGCCTCGCCGAAGCTCGTCGTCATCGCCGCACCGCTGTCTGAGGAGGGCTTCACGATCTGCCGCTGGCAAAGCCAAGGCCTCGTCAAAGAGCTCTTCGATCTGTCGCTGACGCTCAGATCTCAAGCAGGGTCCCCTCCACCAGATAGCTATGAAGCCAAGCCCGTGCCATCCGCCACCGGCGAATCACGGTGGCGGTGGAAATGCCCATGACTTCGGCGGTTTCTACCTTGGTCAGGCCGCTGAAATAGCGCAACTCGACCAGCCGAGCCAGCTCCCCGTTGACCGCCTCGAGGGCATGGAGGGCTACGTCGAGATCAAGAAGAGCGACCGCCGGCGGCACGGGCGAATCTACCAATTCCTCCAGCTGCAGCTTGATTGCATCACCGCCCCGCTTCTCAGTGCTTTTCCGGCGGGAGTGATCGACCAGAATTCGGCGCATCATCTTGCCGGCGATGGCGAAGAAATGATTCCGGTCGCGCCAGTGAACCTGATTCTGATCCACCAATCGCAGATAGGCCTCGTGGATCAGAGAAGAAGTGTCGAGGGTGTGATCGGCTCTCTCGTGGCGCAGAAAGCTCGCGGCAAGACCGCGGAGGCGGTCGTAGATCAACGGCATCAGATCGTCCAACACCTGTTGATCACCAGAACTCAACGACTTCAAGAGTCGGGTGATTTCGTCTGATTGTGGGTCGCGGGCTGGATCGGGTTGCACGGGAGTCCCATTCTATGCCAGCCAGCCGGGTCGCGTGATCTCGCGAGCGTTGGCGTGGGCTGGAGGACTCGCCAGTTCACGGACAGTCGAATGCTACCCAGCCGATGGTCTCCGCGGCATTGTGATGGGTCTCTGAGTCGGCGGATTGCTCGTCGTCGACCTGCACTTCAACCTGGGAAGTGCTCAAGCTGCGGTAACGCAGGGTCGAGGGATCCGATCCGGCGAAGGTCTGCATGTCGGCGAGAAAGCAGGGGGGCGCGTTGAAGGTCGACGAGAAGACAATCGGCGTGAAGGAGTGGGTCATGCCACCCTGGGACCCGGCCTCGTAGGCGATCGGATCACCGTCGCCACTGATTCCGGGCTGCCAGGCGATCCAGTAGATCGTCTCAGCGGAATCGTGGCCGCCCAGGGCCTCCTCTTCCTGCAGGATCACCTCGAAGCCACCCGTCGAGACACCGCGGTTGCGGGTCGCCACCGCGTCGCCGTCGGCATCCGTGCCGACGACGGAGAACACCACCGGCGTCGACGGGAATGGCGCTCCGAACAACACCTCGACGAACGGATCCGACCCCGGCCGGCTGTTGGCGGTCGCCAGACTGCCGGCCTCGATCGCGCCGCCGCCGGGCAGCCGCCAGCTGCCCCGTTCGGCAACCAGGTAGGAGACCATTTCGGCGCCGTGGATGCCATTCTGGTAGTTCCACTCCTGGAGCCGGATGTCGAAGCTGGCAGCGGTGACATTGCGCAACCGTACCGTCGTCGGATCGGGGCCGTCCAAGCTCGCCGGTTTGGCGACGACGATCGGATCGCTGAAGTTCCCCTGGATCGGGACCGTCTGCCAGCTGTGGGTCACCGACAACCGGCCGACCTCAGGGAACGGCGCGATGGCCGGTGAGCAGTCGAAGGCCAGGTAGCCGACGGTCTCGGCAGCATTGTGGCTGGTTTCCGCATCCGCCGACTGCTCCTCGTCGATCTGCACCTCGACATTGCCAGCTGCCAGGTTGCGGTATCGCAGATTGGCGGTGTCGGCGCCGTTCGTCGTCTGCATGTCGGCGAGGAAGCAGGGCGCCTCGTTCCACTGGCTCTGGAAGCTGATGGCAGAGAAGTCATGGGTGACCCCACTGAGGGTGCCGGCCTCGAAGGCCAGCTCGCCGCCCAGGGGCTCGTTCGCGTCGACGCTACCGGTGCCGGCCTTCCAGGCCACCCAATAGACGATCTCTTCACCATGGCCGCCAAGGTTCTGCGCCTCCTGCAGGATCACCTCGAAGCCGCTGGCCGAGACGTTCTGGTGTCGGGTGACGACAGCGTCGGTCTCGCTGGCCGAGCCGACCACGCTGAGGACCACCGGCGTCGAGGAGAACGCCGTTGCGAAAGACACCGGGACGAAAGGATCGCTCCCGGGCAGACTGTTGCTGAGCACGACGCTTCCGGCCTCGAGCTCGACGCCGCCGACCAACTGCCAATCGCCGCGTTCGAGAGCGACAAAAGAGACCTTTTCGGCGCCGTGGGTTCCGTTCAGGTAATCCCACTCCTGCAACCGGATGTCGAAGCTGGTTGCCGTGACGTTGCGCAGCCGCACGGTCGTCGGATCGACGCCATTCAAACTGGCAGGCTTGGCGACCACCACCGGATCGGTGAAGCCGCTATCGAGCGCCACCGTCTGCCAATGGTCAGTGACCGACAACATCCCGACCTGAATGGGTAGATCGTCATCGTCGATGATCGTTCCCTGTCCCTGAGGGTCAGCGATTGGCACGTGGGTCGGATTGATCAGGTGGACAAAGAACGTCTCGTCGACCTCATCCACCGGATCGCCGAGAACCTCTACCGTGACGGTCTGGGTCGTCGTCCCAGCGGGGAACGTCAAGGTGCCGGAAGCCGCGTTGTAGTCGCTGCCGGCAGTGGCGGCGCCATCTGAAGTGGCGAAATCCACGCTCACGCTCAGACTGCTCGCTACGGAAAGGCTGACGGTGAAGACCGCATTCGTCGTGCCCGCGTCGCCTTCGAGCACCGAGACGTCATCGATGGACAGCGACGGGAAAAGATCCGAAGTCTCGACGAGCAAAAGGTCGCGGATGTCGATCCAGTCGGACTCGTAGCGGCGCCCGACGTTGCCTGTTTCGACGTCAAACTCGAGCAGCTCCACGCCAAAAAAATGCACCGCGTAGCCGCGGGCTCCATCGGGGTGCAGGGCCAGACCGGAGGTCGCGTTGATGTCGGTTCCGAGGTCGACGGTGTAGCCAGTGCGGCCGGGTACGTCGAGCATCGCGAGCTCGTGGGTGCGGCTCTGGAAAGGTCCGGCGACCATCTGGTTGTCAGTAGGTGCCCTCCCACTGAGGAAGTAGAGCCCGTTGAAGCCCAGATCGAGGGTCTGATCCACGCTGTCCGTGGCCACATCGATGAAAGCAAGGTTCATGCTGTCGCGGATGGTGACCACCGCAGACACACCGTCCGCTGTCATGCCGACCGACCAGGGGGCGCCGGGAAGCGGAATGGTGGTGATCGGATCCAGAGTGGCAACATCGAGGACCGTTAGATCTTCGCTATCGTGGTTGACGACGTAGAGCCTACTGCCATCCGGAGTGATCGCGAGCCCCGTCGGGTACTGGCCGACGACCACTTCGCGGGCCCGTTGACTGCTAGTGGTGTCGATCTCGTAGACCTTGTCGGTGCCGCTGCCGGTGACGTAGGCTCGGCTGCCGTCGGGGCTTAGAACCACCGCCCAGGAATCGGCCGACGACTCCAGAAAAGTCGTACGGTCAAACCAACCGCCAGGTAAGAAGAGACCAGGGGCAGACACCGGGTCGAGGGGATCAGTTCCGGTGTCGGCGGGGACCGGAGCTGGCGGTTCGAGAGGGACCTGAGTCACGCCCAAGTCGACCACGTCGCCGCTGGCTCCGCTGAAGTCGGAGGTATTGATCAAGCGGGTGCGGTTGTAGCGATAGCTGACAAGGTAGGTGATGTCCGCCGGCAGCCTCAACCGGAAGCGTCCGCTCGGCGTTATTTTCATGGATGAGGTGACCCAGCCGCCGTTGGTGACATCCCAGACCGCGATCCTCAGATCAGGCGAGCCAATCGGCGTGAGACCGTCGTTGGCCACGGTACCCCCCACCACCTCGAATGACGAGGGCCCGGCGTCGGGATGTATAAACCTGAACTCGCTGATCTCGAGCCCATCCATGGCGCGGTCGCCATCCGAGTCGGGATTCGTCACGCTGGTGCCGAAGGAGGGCTCCAGCAGATCGAGCAGCCCATCTCCGTCGGTATCGAAGGGCCGGACGTCGCGAGCCAAAAGCTCGCCATTCCAGAACGGGACGAAAGAAAGAGTGTCACTGCCGAAATTCGCGACATAGATCCCGCCATAGTCGGCGTGAAAAGCCAGACCGAGAGGAAAGACAAGCCCACCGGCGGCAGCATCGATCTCGAACATGGTTCGCGTATCCACCGCACCGAGCTCCCAAGACCCCTGTTTACTTAGGAGTACCAGAGGCTCGCCCGAGAGCCCGACCTGCAGGGTATCCGGCACGTTGACCAGGGTTTCGCCGAGCGTCGTCTGTACCTCGATGCTGTATTGCAACAGACTTCCTGAGGGCAACTTCTCGATCGGGACCGCGAATGCGCTGCCATCCAGGGGCAGGTCCGTTACCGTCGGGTTGAGGTCGTCCACCGTGTAGGTAAGGCTCGCAGCGGTCAGAGGACCGGTCACATCCACGCTCACCTCGCCTTCGATAGCGAAAGCCTGGGGCATTCTCACGAGTCTCGGTAACTCTTTCACCTTGGCGATAGGGCGAAAGTCGAGCGACCTCGGCGTACAAGCGGCCACAGTGATGGGCGTGGCCTCGGCAGGGTCGTAGACCAGCCGGTGGTACATCACCTCGAGATCCATCTCCCTGGGAAACTTATTGGCGGTCAGTGAATTGGCGACGCCTCCGTAGTTCCACGGGCCGACAAAGCCAGGCGGCGAGCCGTCCACCGGCTCGACCCGAAGCTCGTAGGTGCCGGGCGGCAGGCGCAGGACATAGGCGCCTGCTGTGTAGGGCCCCTGGACGATGCCACTCAGGACCCCGATTTCGTCCTGGGTGGATAGATCACGGGCCACCACGTGGGCACCGAAGAGTGGCTCGTCCGCGAGATCGTTCACCATCCCGGAGATCTCTCCGGTATTGTTAACCTGGCAATCTGGCTGATAGATCTCCTGGATCCCCGTGTGATCATCGATTTCGAGGGACCGGTAGTAGCTGTTGGCTGGCCTCATGCCATCTCCAGGTACGCCCCAGATTCCCCGCGGATACATGGTCGGTGTGGTGTCACTTTGTCGAATACCGACGGCACTGTGAGCGAGCCCAAGGAGGTGGCCGATTTCGTGAGCGGCCAGCCCCTGAATGTCGTTTTGGAACTCACCCTCTTTCCAGGTCCCGGTGACAAGATCTTCCAACGGTTCGCCGTCGACGTCGTTCAGCGAAGTAAACCAGGAGATGTTGTGGTCATTCATATGGATGTCTGCGTCGAGGATCTGGCCGGTGTTCGTGTCATAGGTAATAATGGTTGTGCCACCGTAGCCCACGTTCCCCAAATCATCGAAGAAGATGACGTTCTCGCCATCGGTACCATTGAGCTCATGGGTCGTCGTATATTGGATGTTGAAAGAGATCGGTACGCCCAAGACCTCTTCCCAGGCCGCGAAAGCAAGCTCCATGGCCTCAAATTCGTCGATGGCCGGGTCCGAAGGCGGCAGGTCGATGTCAGGAGTGCCACCTTCGTAGATTGAGACCGTGATCGGCTGATGGTCGAAGATCTCCTGCCAATAGATAAAACCAACCTCCTCGTCTGGCACTCCGTCCTTGAGAAAAGCAATAGGGCTGTAGGCCTTGGCCGCCTGGGTTGGTGTTAGCAAACAGAATACGAGCCCGATCGACATCAGTGCATTGCTCGCGCGTAAGCTAAAGCAACGCAAGGTACACGCCGCCCGCGAACATAGCCTCTGAGGGTCTGGCAACCATCTCATGAGCCGGACCTCTTCCTGAGCTCGCTTACCATGCGACTCAAAGGTATCCAACCCAGATCATTGCTAGCTTCCGACTCCGCAGCCCGTGCCCCGTTCGACTCTGCGGAGTCTTTGGGAAACGGTTTGCCCAGGCTCTTGTGGGCTCTTCGGTTGACGGTGGCGACAAAAGCCTTCCCGGACAAATCATCTCGTCGTACATCGAGCTTGCCGAGGTTGACACCGTAGACCTGATAAACCGCCGACTCCTCGCTGGAGGTCAGGAAGAGAAGGTCTTCGGTGTCGAGGCGAGCGCGAGGTGCGCCGATGGCGATTTGCCCGACACCGTCCACTTCTCCGCCGTGAAACCTCACCACGATCTCCTGATTCTTCGAGACGCCCTTGATGGCCTCGCTGACCCGGTAGGTGACATAGGTGAAGATGAGCGTTTTCCGCGGGTTCCAGCGTGCCTCCATGCTCAGCGGGATGCCGGCCAGGATGATCTCTGACGATGCTGCCAGGTGTGCGAGATTGGCCGGCATCCTCTCCGGAGCTCGACTAGGCCCCTGAGCCTCCATTGTGGAAGCGTAGAGCGCAATTGCGGTAGACACGCTGACCAGCAGGTGAAAGGCTTTCGGGTGCTTCATCCCAGATCTCCCTTAGTGACCGCACATCCCAACCGCCGGGACACCCAGAGACACGGTGCAGTTCGGACACGGCCATCTTCTTCTTCGCCATGCCGGCGCATCGAACGGTGAAGATGGCGCCGGTGAGAGCACGGGCTAGCTTGGACTTATGAATGAGTCAAGTGTGATTCTAGAGCCAAGATGTGACGCAAGTCCAGATCGAACGCTAAAGAAAGGACCTTGCGGCCCCTCGCGCGGCTCGAGTCGGGAGTCCGCATCGCCGTCAGGAGCAACCAAATGGAGTGCAGGGGGCAGGCCGCTCCCGGCATCGATCTCTTTTAAGGGGCTCGGGGCGTTGGCCAGAAGGCTCGCCTGGCAAGCTTCAGCTCAGACCTTCGGCTGAGCGTTCATGGCCAGCACGCCGGTGAAAGAGTCCCGGTAGGCCCAGGCCAGAAAGACCTCGAGCGCCGTGAGGAGGATCGCCAATGCCATGCCGGTCGTATCGAGAAAGATGTGGAAGAAGAGGATATTCAGCACGACCGGCGCCAAGATGGTGAGCGCGAGCGGCACGAAGCGACCGGTGAGCAGCAGCAGACCACCGACGACCTCGGTGAGTTTGACGAAGGTCAGCAGGTAGGACGCCGCCATGGCGCCGAAGAAAGCCGTCGCGGCTTCGTTGAGCTCCGGCAGCGGCAGAAATTGCAGCCAAGGGTTGATACCGAAGACGACAAAGCTAAGACCGAGCAGTAGGCGGGCACCGAGGATGGCGTGCTTCATGGCGGATGCTCCTTTTTCGAACGGATGGATTCGACGACTCTGGTCATGATCGCCCACGGGTCGAAAGAGCCGGCTTCGTCAATGCGACGCGAAAACCGACTGTCGGGCTGCGGTGGGTCGCGACATGGTGATCACGGAAGGCGGCAGCCAGCATGCCCGACGGCTCGCTCCATGCCCCTCCTCGCAGCACATGGCGTCGAGCACCGTCGGCAACTTCGATCACCGGATCGACTTGCCCGTCCCGGCGCCGATAGGCGTCGGCAGCCCAGGCATCGGCACACCACTCCCAGACGTTGCCCGCCTGATCGAGGGTGCCGTAGGGCCCGGCGCCGGCGGCGTAGGATCCGACCGGGGTTGTTCTTCCCATCCGGCGTCGGAAGTTGGCGTGGCGGCGGGTCGGTTGCTCGTGGCCCCAGGGGTAACGGCGCTGATCCGTGCCGCGAGCTGCCGCTTCCCACTGCGCCTCGGTCGGCAACGCGAGACCAGCCCAGGTGCAGTAGGACCTGGCGTCTTGCCAACTGACTCCCACCACCGGCTGGTGCGGCTGATTGAGCTCGGGGTCGCACCAATGCAGGGGCGGCGCGACGCCAGGATTGGCTTCCAGAAATCTTGCGTACTGGGCGTTGGTTACCGGGTGCTTGCCGATCCAATACGCAGTGAGACGGACGTTGTGGAGCGGTCGAGCATCCGCGTCGAGATCCTCTGCTCCCAGGATACGCTGCCCTTCCGGAACGTAGACCAGGACGGTCCCGTCCGCTTCATGAGTCCGGTCGCCACCCTCCAACTCGCAGCAGAGCTCCACCATCGAGCGAAACCGCTCCCTCACGTCCCACGCGGTGGCCTTGAGCAGGGTTTCTCGAAGCTTGGCAGAACACGGCAAGGCCTCGACGATGGATCCGGGGTCGCGCAACACCATGGCGGGCAGCTCGGCTCCATAGAGGACGAAGATCGCCGTCATGCCCAGGGAGAAGACGTCCGCCGTCGGGCCGGCATCTTGCGGATGGCTCAAGGTCTCGGGCGCGGTGTAGAGAAAGGTGCCCAGGGGCGTGCCAGCGTGCGTTCCGCCGGTGGTGTCGGGGGCGCGGGCCAGATCGAAGTCGCTCAACCTGGCGTTTCCCTGCCGGTCGAGGAGGATGTTGGCCGGTTTGACGTCCCGATGGATCACCCCCTGCTGATGGGCGAAGTGTAGTGCCTTGCCGACTTGCACGAGGGTCTGCAAGCCCTGCTCCGGGCTCCATTGCCGGTCGAGAACGGCGCGGCGTAAGTCGCCGCCGTCCATGTATTCCATGACAAAGGCCTGATCGCCCCCCGCGACCAGGCGCTGCTCGAGAATCTGCACGATCCCCTGGTGCTGCAGCTCAGCCATTTTGCGCGCCCCGCGAAAGAAGCGTTCACGGCGGGTGCGGTCCTCAGCGTATTGATGGTGAAGCATCTTCACCGCCACCAGGCGGCGGAGTTTCCGATCATAGGCTTTCCAGACCCTGCCAAAGCCCCCTTGCCCGAGGAGCCCCAGGAGCTGATATCGACCTGCTTGCAGGGCATCCCCTGCCCGCAACTGCCTGCCGTCGCGCAGTCG
This sequence comes from Carybdea cf. marsupialis auct. non (Linnaeus, 1758), assembly GCA_010016065.2. Classification (NCBI taxonomy): domain Eukaryota; kingdom Metazoa; phylum Cnidaria; class Cubozoa; order Carybdeida; family Carybdeidae; genus Carybdea; species Carybdea cf. marsupialis auct. non (Linnaeus, 1758). The sequence continues at coordinate 39,157 of JAAAKL020000084.1, read as the reverse complement.
GCGGCGCAGCTCGAGAATCTCTTCTCGGACCTCGGCGGTGTCGCGCTCGGCACCGGCCAGCGCCTCGTGGCGCCGATAGGCCGCCTCCAGATCTTGCTTCAGAGCCTGGAGGGGCTCCCCGGGGTCCGGCTCCGAGCTCGGGGACGAGGCGGCGAATCGGGTTTTCTTCGATGGCATCGCTCGACGGGCCAGGTTCCAGATCATTCGAGCCCGGTCGTGCTCATGAATCCGGACGGCCACTATACTTATACTACGACGAGCTGGCTGCGGATAGACCTCCAGACGAGAGCGATGGCTCGAACCTAGGTGTGTTCGCACGGAGCGCGGACCTACCTGCAAAAACGGGGTCGGGCCGAGAAGTTGAGCGGCAGGCTCGACTTTTTTGAGGTGTCTGGAAGGGAGGCTCGAGTGCTTCTGGTCTTGAGTCACGCCGTCGAGGAGACGGCTGCCGCAAGGCGGCTGGCGCGGCAACTCGAGGGAGTCGATTGCATCGTCTGGTTGGCGGTGGACGGGGCGAAGCCTGGGGAACGCCGGACCGCGACCTGGCCGACGGCCATCGAGCAAGCCGACGCGTTTGCTGTCTACGTGGGCCGCTCCGGAGCGCAGCACTGGGTTGACGGCGATACCAGGCTCGCTCTGCTGCGACAGGCTGCCGATCCGGAGTTCCGGCTCCTGCCGATCCTCGGCCCAGGCTGCCGCGTCGAGGATCTTCCGCCGTTCTTCGCCCGACATCCCGCCCTCGATCTCGGTAGCGGCTTCGGCCAGGGCGACCTGGATCGCCGGATCCGCTCGATCTTCGACACCGCGCCGATGACCGGCCCACCGCTGGCGACCCGGTCGCCTCCGTATAAAGGAATCCTGCCGTTCGGCATCGACGACGCGCATCTCTTCTTTGGCCGGGACCAGGAGGTCCAGCAGCTCCTGGATCATCTGTGCAGCCGTGCTTTCTTCGCCGTTTCGGGAGATGCCGGCAGCGGCAAGACCTCCCTGGTGCGCGCCGGCCTGGTGCCGGCGTTTCATCATGGGCGACTGGCCGTCGGATCTTCGAGCGACACCCCCTGGAACGTCGCCGTGCTCCATCCCGGCCGCGATCCCTTCGCGGCGCTCAACCAGGCGCTTCTCGACCTCGACCCCGGGCTGCCCATGGCGGCCAGAATCCGAGCTCGCACCGAGATCGCACGACGTCTCGAAGAAGGCCGTCTGGACGACCTGGTCGCCCTGGTCCCCGCCGGTCGACCGACCCTGCTCGTCGTGGATGCTTTCGAGGAGCTCTATACCCTCACCGCCGACGCCGAGCGTCGACGTCTGTGGATCGAGGCCCTGCTGAGCGCGGGTTCTGCTTCGCGGCGATCGGCGGTGCACGTCCTGATCCTCCTACGGACCGATTTTCTCGCGGCTTGTGAGCAACATTCCGAGCTGGCTCGGCGGCTCGAGGTCAATATGTATCGGCTCGGCCCGATGTCTCCCCCCGATCTTCGGATGGCCATCGAGCGCCCCCTGGTGTTGGCCGGAGCGCAGCTCCAGGACGGGCTGTCCAAGACGCTGATCGACGATCTGGGAGGCGTCGCGGGTCGCCTGCCGAGACTGGAATGCGCTTTGCTCGAGCTGTGGGAACAGCGTTCCGGCCAGACCTTGACCCGCAAGACGTATGAAGCCATAGGGCGGCTGAGCGGTGCGATCAAGAAGCGGGCGGATCGTGTCGACCAGGGCCTGGGCGAGCGACACCGACACCTGGTGCGCAAGATGGCTCTGCGCCTGATCCAACCCGGAGACGGCAGCGTGGATACGCGGCGGCCGGCCCGCAAGCGGGAGATCCTGGCTCTGGGCCAACACCGTTCGGAGGTTGACGAGGTGCTGCGCAAGCTGATGCAGGCCGGTCTGGTGAGCCTCGAGGAGGGGAGCCGGGATGCCGACAGCGAGGAATCGATCCTCGAACTGAGCCACGAGGTTCTGCTGTCCGATTGGCCGCTCCTTCGCCAGGGGTTGGATTCGAGCCGCGACGCTCTGCGCATGGAGCGTCGAATCGTGGCGGCTGCCCGGCGATGGGCGAGCTGTGGCCGCGATCCGTCCCTGCTGTACCAGGGTGCCGAGCTCGCTGACGCCGAGCAATGGAGCGGTCACGGGCTGGCCGATCTGCCCTTTGTCGCCAAAGACTTTCTCGAGGCCGGCATCCGAGCTCGGCAGCGGGAGGCGGCGAGCCTCGACCGGCAGCGCCGGCGGCTCCTGAGAGCCGCCGCGAACGCCAGAAGGCGGGTAGCGATCCTCCTGGCATGCGGCGCTCTGATCCTGTTGGCGGTGCTCGGCGCCGGTATCCACCGGTCCCGAGACCTCGCGGCGCAGCGCGAGTCCGGAGCGTTGGTCGCACGCGCCCAGCACCAGCTCGAAAACCGACCGATGGATTCCCTGAAGCTGGCAATCCAGGCAGCACGCCGATGGCAGGGTCCCGCAGTGGAGGATACCTTGAGGCGAGCCATGCACCACCTGTCCCGCGACCGACAGGTACGCCTCGATCCTGGGGAGGAGGTCCGCCATGCCGTTTTCAGCGCAGACGGCACAACAGCCCTCACCGCGGGCGGCCATTGGATCCGTCTGTGGGAGACGCGTTTCGGCGCCGAGCTCGCGCGTTTGAAACACCGGAGCTGGCAGCCGCGCGCCGTCTTCGGCGCCGACGGAGACACCGTCCTGGTCTCTGGTTCGCAGGTCCTGCTCTGGTGGCCCGCGTCCGGCGAGATCCGGACCCTCTTGCAAAGCGACGCTTTCATTCACGCCGCCTTCAGTCCGGATGGCAAGCGCCTGGTCACCGCAGTCGACGGCGACGACAAAGCCCAACTCTGGGATACCCGGTCCGGCCAGGAGGTTGCCGTGCTCAAGCGCAGATTTTCTTTGCAGAGGGTCCGGGCGCTACCGCCGCCGGCATCCCGACTCGAGTCCTGCCACGATGTCCATCAACAACTTCAGGCTCTCGACGGTCAGATCGGCCCATTGCAGCAACGTGTTGACCATCTCACCGAGCTTCTCGCCCGTCTCGACGATCTCGATCTGGAAGTCGGTGAACAGAATATCATCGACCTGCGCCGGGCCGACGATGATCTGCACCAGCAGCAGATAGCCCGCGATCTCTTGGCAGCGCGGCTCGAAAACTGCCAACGAGATCAGGAGCCGGAGCGCCAACCGAGCGAGCTGCCTCCGGATCAGGATCTGAAGCTCACCGCGGTGAGCTTCGGTCCCGAGGGTCGATTCGTCGCCGCCAGCAGTCGCCGGACGGTTTGGCTCTGGGACACCAGACTGGGAATCGACAGTGCCCTGCGCGGGCACCGGGACGACGTCCTCGACGTCCTCTTCGCTCCGGATGGAGAAACCGTCCTGAGCACCAGCGAGGACGGTACCGCGCGCCTCTGGGCGATGGCGTCGGGCGAGCTTCGCGCGACCCTGTACGGGCACCGGGAAAGGGTTGCCCTGGCGCTGTTCAGTCCGGACGGCAAGAGCATCCTGACGACCGATGTCGGTGCCACCGCGCGCCTCTGGGATGCGCGAACCGGCAGATCTCAAGCGATGCTCGACCAGCCGGTGAGCCATGCGGCTTTCAGCCCGGCCGGCGGGCGACTGCTCACCATCGATTCCCGCGGGCCGATGCGCATCTGGGAGACGAAATCCTGGACTCAGATTCATACCGTCGAGATCCTCGCCGGGCGCATCGACCATGCGGCCTTCAGTGCCGATGAACGGATTCTCACGATCGACGAATACACCCATGTGCGGATCTCGAATGCGCGGCTTCATCCCGAGTTCATCGAGTTCCAGGGGCACACGGCTCCGATCTCCCATGTCGCTTTCGATTCCGACGGCCGCCGGATCCTTTCCGCGGGGCACGACGCGACCGCGCGCATCTGGGATGCCGCCTCCGGCCGCCAGCTCGCGGTGTTCCGAGGTCATGAGGAGGCTGTCCTCCGCGCCGACCTCAGCCCACAGGGGCATCGTGTGGCCACCGCCAGTGCCGATCGCACCGTACGGATCTGGGATGCCCGTTTCGGGCATCAGGTTGCAGTCATCCGAGATTCCGACGAGGTCACCGGCCTCGACTTCAGTCCGGACGGCCGAACCCTCCTGACCACCACCGATGGCAACGCCCGCCTGTGGGATCTCTCGGGCGAGCAGCTCGCGGCGTTCGAGCACTACGAAGCTCTGCTGGCCCTGTTCAGCCCGGACGGCCGCGAGATCTTCACCACCGACAGGTGGACAACGAGGCGATGGCATGCCTCAGGGCAGGCCCTGCCCCTCGCCGACGGCGCGATGGTGTGCCCGTTCGACACGCACCGCATGTTGATTCGGCGGAGCCCGAGCGATTTCACGCGTTTTTTCGAGGTCTGGGATGAGACCTCGCAAGAGACCCTCGCCGTCTTGCGGCAAACAGACTCGACGACCGAGATGCTCAAAGACTTCCTGACGATCGATCCCGGATCCGTCGAGTTCAGCTCGGATTGTCGCAAGCTCATCTTGCTCGAAGAAGAACGTGTCGATCTCTGGGATCTGGAAGCCGGCCGACGCATCGCCCGGATCCGAGGCCACGCCGGCAGGATGACGGGCGCGGCCTTCAGTCCTGCCGGCGACCGAGTCATCACCGCGGGTGAAGATGCAATCTCGAGGATATGGGACGTCGAAACCGGAGAGGAGCTCTCCGTCCTGGGAGGTCACCACGGCCGGGTTGACCACGCCATCTTCAGTCCCGATGGCGGTCGTGTCCTGACCGCGGATCGGGCCGGAACCCTGAGAGTGTTTGTTGCCGATTTCGACGATCTCCTGGCCCTGGCGGCGGCACGGGTACGTCTGTTCCGGCCGATCGAGGAGAACCTCGTCTCGCGGTCCGTCTCGTTCCATCGGGACAAGGCATCGGTCGCGTTGCCCGAGACCGAGTTACGCTACGAAATTCCGCGGCTGGCCGCCTATATCTCGGTGACTGCTGACGGTCAGATCCGGGTGACCGCTGGCGACGGACCGAGTACCCCGATCCCGGTTGATGACGTCGCCCACTTGGCCGCTCACCTGGCGATCGAGCATCCGAGGCGGCCAATCGTGATCAAAGCCGACAAGACGGTGCCGTATCGGCAGGTCGCGAAGATCCTCGAAGTGTCGCAACGCGCGAAGATCGAGCGTCTCTACTTCTTGTCCAGGCCGAAAGCCGTCGAGCGGACCGGCGACTCCAGGGCGAGATCCCCTTTCGTGGCCACCCGGGGGTTGGAGCTTGCCCTGGCGGCGGTCAACGCCAGGCCGCCGATCGGCGAGACGCGAGACCCGGTGCGGATCGATATTCAGCAAGACGGGCGGATCCTGGTCGACCGGCAGCCGGTAACCCTCGACGAGATTCTGGATCATCTCGGGCCAAAGCTGCGGTCCGATCCCGGGAGACCGACGATCCTCCAGCCCCACCCGGAAGCCCCTTACGGGTCGATGGTGGCGGTCTTCGACGTGCTCCGGCAGGGCCGGGAGACGCTCGGACTCGACGAGGATATCGACGTCTCGGTCGCGACCTTGTCGAACCGGGCTGAGAGCGGGGCCGATGCCCGCCTGGCGCCGGCCCGCTCACCGTGAGCTGGGGTCGCGAGGCATCATCTCCTCGCCCAGGCCGCCACCCGCCAGGCTCACCTTCTCCTGCCAACGATCGGCGATCTTTTCGATCAGCGAGCACTCAGGATAGCAGCAGGTTTCCGCCACTGTGTCGCGGAGGCCGGTGAGCATGGCGTTGGCTTGCCCCAGGGCCAGGGAGCGATCCCGAGACGACCGCGCCTCCAGGGCGCGGGCGACCCGGTCAGACACCTCCCGCAATCGCCCCAGAGCCGCACGGGCTCCGGGTCGAAACGTCGGTTCCGGAAACTTCTCCGATTCCAAGACCCCGTGCTTCCAGGCCGCGAGGTCCCTGAGGGTGGAGACGCCAAGGCCGCGGACCACCGCCTCGGCGAAATCGTGCAGGGGGCCGCCCTGGGGCAGGTCTTGGATTCTCTCGAAACCCCTCAGCGCACGCCGTGGATCTCCTCGATGCCAGGCCCAAAACCCGGCGCAGGCCGCCCGCGCGGGGGTGTCTGTTCGAAGCGGAGCGGGAAACGAGGGCCGCCGGCCTCTGGCCCAACGTCTCGGAAGCAGGAAAAACCCGTGGAGCACTTCCTGGCGCAGATGGTCTTCGAGGCTCACAGAACCGAAATAAAGCAGGTCCCAGTCGTCGTGGCCCTGGGCAAGAGCGGATACCCGTGAGACGAGCAGGCGACTCGGCGTCGACGCCAGGGTCGAGTTGACGGCAGCGACGGCTGGGATCAGCTGGTGAGTGAAGGTCAGAATCTGGCGGAGATTGCGCAGGCCTTGGGGCCAGTCTTGGCGCAACCATCCCTCCAGCTGCCGGCGGGCTCCCGGCAGCGGCAGCCAGGCGAGACGGCTACCGGGCCGTCGCCCGCCGCTCCATCGGTGGATCGGCAGGGAAAAACCCCAATCCAGGATCCTGCTGGCGGATAGAAAGGCCGCCGATCCGGCGACCAGGCCGATCGGCAGACCGTCGCCCACCGCGGAAAGCGCCATCGTTCCCGCGTCGAGCGGCCAACCGCCTTTCATACCTTCGAGCAGCGAGGTGGCGGCTCCGTACTCGACACCCCAACCCAGACCGAGAACGGCACCGAACGCCAGGCCGGAAACCAGGGCTCCGGTCGCCGTGTCCATGAGGTGAGCCATGGTGGCACGCTCGGCGCCCGCGGCGGTGGCTCGGGCGAGGGCTCGGGAGAAGCTCAAGGACGCCGCGAAGACCAAACCTGCCAGCAGGCAACGTCGGACCACGCCTGAGAAGTCCAAACCGACGATGAAGAGGCTGATCGCGACCCTGCCGCCGAGGCCCGCCAAGAGCAGCGCGGAGACCACGCCGAGCACCACCCCATAGACGACGCCGTGGGCCATCCGGCCGCCGCTGTCTTCGCGCAGCCGCATCCCTTTGGCGACTTCCGACGCCCCATAGAGCACACACACACCGACAATGTAGTGCAGGGCGTTGAATTGAAACCCGCTTTGTACCCAGATCAGGACCGATGGAGTTACCGTCAGCGTGACCAGAGCTTGGACTGCGAAATACTTTCGAATCCGGTTCCGACGTCGCGTTTGCCGGGGATTTTCTCCACCGAGCTGATTCTGCCCGGCCGGATAAATAAAGTTTTTAACGTACCAGGTTACCGCCTGAGGGAAAAAGAATATCCAAATAAGAAGTTGGATGTAATCGAGCGGATTCAACAGGGAAAGCGGCTTGGTCCTTCTGGGTGCGAGGTCGAGACGAGGGATATAACTCATGCCTTGCGTTGCCAGAACCAGCGCCGCTTGCGGACGACTGAGCTTCCAGAGACCGGCGTCATACAGCGAAAACCGACACTATCGAGCCGATAGTGGGCCTCATGACCGTTGCGGGCGTTGGCCACCAGGTGTTTTGCCGGACTGTTCCAGGAACCGCCGCGCAGCGCCCGTATCTCCGGTTCCTCACTCAGGAGATCATGGCACCATTCCCAAACATTGCCGCTTTGATCCAGGGTGCCGCAGGGGCCTCCACCGGCCGGAAGGATCCCCACCCGGGCGGTGGATCCGGTGTCTCGATCCAGACCGAAATGAGCTCTTTCCGACACGGGTTGTTCGGATCCCCAGGGATACTTTCGAGCCTTGCCAAGAGTCGCAGCGAGCTGCCAGTCTGCTTCTGTCGGCAACCGACTTCCCGGGTTCCTCTGCGCCAACCAGCGACAAAACATATTCGCCTCATACCAGGTGACGTTGACCACCGGGTGGTGGTCCAGCTTCTCATCAGCAAGTCGATCTGTGAACGCCCGTTCCGCGCGATGACGCGGATCGAAACGCTCGTAGAGAAGATTCGTGACCGGTACTCGACCTATCCGAAAGCGCTGTGTCTTGCCTTCGACGAGGCACCAGTAGGGTTTTTGCACGCCGGCCGGCAGATCCACCAGCGTCTTGGCCAGGACCGGGGGTTTCGCCAGATGACCGAACAACTGTCCGATCTCGTCTTGCGCCAACCGCGCCAGATGACCTTCCGGTCTTTCCTCAAGGATTCGTAGCAGAGCCTGGCGGATGAAGTAGAGTTCTGCACCATGCGACGTTTGCCGGCGTACAGCGGCAAGTTTTTCGACCGCGGCCGGGGTCGCTCCCAGACGATCTGGAATCGCCGCGATCCGTCGCTGGCGCTCCTGAGAGTCACCGCGTCCGCGGATCGGCTCTCGGATCGCCTCGCCATCCCTCGACGTGGTTGACAGTGGTCGGCGGGTTGCTCCATGGGCCCGCTCGGAGGCAGCATGGAATGGATCGAGCGCTGCGCAGAAGTCGCCCACCGAATCGAAGCGTGCTAGGAGATCCCAATCGATCGATCGTGCGAGCACGGCTTTGAGACCCGCCGGAGCCTCCAACTCTTCGAGAAAGCGCGCCGGGCTGCGCAGGACGTCTAGTGAAGGATCGGATCCGGCGATCAGAAAAATCGCGGTCATTCCCAGCCCGTAGACATCGGCAGGTACGCCAGCCTCCGAGGCGCGCTCCATCATTTCTGGCGCCGCATAGATCATCGTTCCCAGCATTCCGGTACGGGTGCCACCGGTGGTATCGATCGCGCGCACGAGATCGAAATCCGTGAGCTTCGGCCGGCCGTCAAGATCCAGGAGAATATTGGATGGTTTGACATCGCGATGGACGACCCCGTGCTGATGGGCGAAGTGGAGCGCTGCTCCTATTTCCAGGACGATCCGAAGGCGATCCCTGGGCTCGAGCCGTGCTTCGAGCGCCGCCCGATGCAAGTCGATGCCCTCCACGTATTCCATGACAAAGAAGTTGACGCGGCGTTCTTTCAGCTGCTGTTCGATGATGCGCACAATTCCTTGGTGGCGAAGCTCTGCCATCTTACGGGCACCGCGGAAGAAGCGTTCCCGGTGGCTCCGGTCGTCGGCGAACCGGCCGTGGAGCACTTTGACCGCGACTGCGCGGTGTGTTTCGCGGTCGTAGGCCTTCCAGACCGTCGCGAAGCCACCTTGTCCGATCTTTTTCAGTAAATGAAACCTTTCTTTGAGAAGGGTGTCTCCTACCTTCAGCGGCTTTCCTTCCCGAACACGGCGGCGCAAGTCGAGGATCTGCCTCTCGATTTCGACAAGACCTTCGCCCGTGGCGAGCAGCTCTTCCTTGCGCCGGTAGGCTCGGTCCAGAGCCTCGGCCGCGCTTCGAGTCGGGTCGTTGGCCCGGACCGGCTGCGAAGTGGTGGAGGGTCCGCGGTGGACATCGGAGCCGGGTTTTTCGAGGGCGCCGCGGTTCTTCGCGACGATGATCCTCCCTTGCTGTCCGTAGCACCACTTCTGCGGAGTCTGCTGTGATGATGTGGTGACTTTTTCATAAACATATTGGTAGAGCTCGTCAAAAGAGATCTGACCGTCGCCATCCGTGTCTGCCTCGCCGCCAAGCCCTTTCACCAGGTAATGGGTGAATATCGAGCATTCGGTGGTCCCGACCTCCCAGGCTTGTTGAGTCGAGGTGGCTGCGGTCATGATCAACCTGCCCTGGCCGTTTCCCTGGAAGGCGGCTGAGACTTCTTCAGCAGGGTTGGCGCCGGCGCCTTTGGCTCCACGGGCGAAAGCACCGCTGTAACAACAATCGAGGATCAAAATCTGCCGGCGACAAAAACAAACGTCCATCTCTTGAGAGATCGCGGCTGCAGGTAGCCCCGTCATGCGGAGAGAATCCTTGTCAGTGTCGTGAACGATCAAATGTAGATTTCCCTGTAGGCTCTTCTCGCCGTGGCCTGAGAAATACAGAAGCAGCAGGTCGTCGTGCCGGCTCTCGGCGAAGAAGTCACCGACCTGACGGCGCACTTCGGCGAAGGATTGATCGATTACGGTCGCAACTTGGTCGAACTGGCCGATGTCCGGATCGCGTAGGACTCTCGACATGGCCGCGTTGTCGGAGGCTGTCTTTTTCAGCGGCTGAAATCGATCATCGGCGAAACAGCCGTTGCTGATGAGAAGCGCGGATCTCCTGCCCATGCTCGCCTGAGGAAAGTGATTCCGGGAGTAGGACCCTACACCACGGACGCCAAGGCGTCGACGATCCTTTGCGCTGCCTTGCCGTCGCCAAAAGGGTTGTGGGCGCGGCTCATCGCCTGGTAGGCGCCCGAGTCGGTGAGCAGGCGCTGTGCTTCGGCGACGATGCGAGCCGGATCGGTACCCACCAGCCGGGCGGTGCCGGCTTCGACGCCCTCCGGTCTTTCGGTGACCTCGCGCATCACCAACACCGGCTTGCCGAGCGCCGGCGCTTCTTCTTGAATGCCGCCGGAGTCGGTGAGGATCAGGTGACAGCGGTCCATCAGTCGCACGAAGGTGGAGTAGGTGAGGGGTGGTAGCAGGTGGACGTTCGGTAGATCCCCGAGGGTCTGACACACCGGCTCCTGGACTTGGGGGTTCAGGTGGACGGGGTAGACAATCGCTAACTCCGGATGTTGCTTGGCGAGGGTCCGGAGGGCTCTGCAGATGCGCTGGAAGCCATCGCCGAAGCTCTCACGGCGGTGGCCGGTGACCAACACCAGCGGCCTTTCTCCGGCGACCGCTTCGAAGGCACTGCCGAGAGCGTCTCGATCGTTCGCTAGCGGCTGGTCGGCGACCTGATCGCGGATTTGTAGAAGGGCATCGACGACGGTATTGCCGGTTTGCCAGATGCGATCCTTGGGCACCCCTTCGGCGACCAGGGTCTGCACGCAGCGTTCGGTCGGGGCGAAGTAGTAGCTCGCCAAGCGATCGGCGAGCCGTCGGTTGGCTTCTTCCGGAAACGGTGCCGCCAGGTCGCCGGTGCGTAGCCCAGCTTCGACGTGACCAGAGGGGATATCGGCATAGAACGCGGCCAGAGCGCCGGCAAAGGCGGTGGTGGTGTCGCCCTGCACCAGCACGACGTCGGGGCGTTCCGCCGCAAGCACCCGACTGACTCCGGTCAACACGCGGGCGGTGAGCTCCGGCAGGGTCTGCCGCTCGCGCATCAAGTCCAGGTCGTGATCCGGCGTCAGGTCGAAGAGCTCGAGCACCGGATCGAGCATGTCGCGATGCTGGGCGGTGACCAGAAGCCGGCTTTCGAAGCCGTCGGCGGCTTCCAGCGCCCGCACGACGGGGGCCATCTTGATCGCCTCTGGGCGGGTGCCGAGCACAGAAAGGACGCGCATGCTACGGATAGTAGCGGCTCATCGTTCGTACGTAATGGCCACCTTCAACTTTGATCTCGATTTGCCGACTCCCAGCCATCCTGACGATGAATCAGAAAAGACGAGGGCCGCGGCCGCCGATCGTCAGGGTGTGGCGTGAGGCCATTTGGTAGATGCCGTCCTCTGTCAGGTTGATTTCCAGGATCATGCGGACAAAGCCGATATTTTCGACCCCCTCGTCGTATGGAATGTCCGAAATCTGGCACGAAACAGCAGCGATGCCATCGGGCGGTCCACTTGGATTGAACGGCTCGATGATCGTATCCGAGCGATAGTAGAAGAGTTCTTCGTCGACTGGATTGCCAGCGGGATTGGTGATCAGGATGTTGTACACGCCGAAGACGGCAAAGCTGTTCTGGACCACGTGACGTCCTGGGAAATCCCCACCGAGTGTGAACCCATCCGGATCCGTGATCATGACGCCAAAGGCTCCATCACGAATGGGATACCCCTCGGGTGGGACTTTGCGGCCCGTGAGATAGTGAGCCCGGAAGTTTGCCCGCGAATCTGCAGTAAAGGGGAAGAAATCAAGTCGCCCGTCGTTGGCCGGGTCGTCAACGTCGATACCAAACCGTCGCAGGAACCAGGCCTTGGCCTTTTCCCCCTCGGCGTCGATCTCCATTTGAGTCATGCCAGCAACTTCAGTGAAGTAGTAATCCGTCCGGCACAGGCCGCCAGTAAATTCACAGTTCGGAATCTCAGGGTTAGGAGCCGCCAGGTCCCACTCGCCATTGATGATGAAGATCGCGAACTCCTCGTAGCCCGCTGGAGGCTGAAACTTCGGCCCGAAGGGGGCTGCAGATACGTGGCTGCGTTGAGTCACCCCAAGGGTGACCATCAAGACGGTCATGAGAGTCCACAGAGCAGTGCGATGAAGACGTGGCTGCATGGGTTTCTCCTTTGCATGGGTGATTGAGATGAGAACTGGAGATCTCTAGCATCCCGCAGGCTCCGGCGCTTTCCTTGCGTCGTCGGCAGATCTCTTCGGATTTTGGCGTCAGCCAGGGATAATCACCAGGGATATTATCAGCGCCAGCGGATGGGAGTGTACCGAGGTGCGTTCCCTGGCCTTTTCATCGCCTACGGTTTCGCCGAGGATTGAGGTCTGGGAGTCGGCGCAGCTGAAACCATCCCTGTTGCTCTGGCATCGAAGGCCTCGAACGATCAAGTTTCGGCCTGCCCGGCGATCCGTAACACGCCCGGGCAGTGCCCAGTCCGATCCCGAATTCACGAAAATCGCAAAAGGAATCGATCCCATGCACCGCTCAGCTTGCACTCTCTTTCTCGTCTTCGCCCTCCTCGCCGGTCCTTCGTGGGCAGGTAGCTCTTCTTCGGCTCCCGAGTTCGTCGCTGACATCGAGGGTGCCCACGGCTTCAACACTTGGCGTTCCCAAGGGGCGCTCGAGACCAAGATCACCGTCGACTTTGGCGGCCAGCGGCTGGTGACGGGGACCTTGCTGACCGACACCGCGGTGGGCAAGGTCCGGCTGACTCTCGACGACGGCACGGTCGTCGTCTACAACCACGGAGAGGCCTGGACCCATCCGGCGGACTCCAAGTTCCAAGGCGCTCGATTCCACATCCTGACCTGGCCTTATTTCCTCGCGGCCCCGATGAAGCTTAGTGATCCAGGCACCCATGTGGAGCTCCGCGGCTCAATGCCACTCGACAGCAAGAAGCTGGCCGCGGCTCGTCTGAGCTTCGACGACGGTGTCGGTGACAGTCCGGACGATTGGTATGTCCTCTATAAGGACAGGCGCGATCGTCTGGCGGGCATGGCCTACATCGTGACCTTTGGCAAAGAGACGGCCGAAGCCGAAAAAGAGCCGCATGCGATCACCTATCACGACTTTGTGAAAGTGGACGGCGTCACTCTTGCCAAACATTGGAAGTTCTGGAACTGGACCGAAGAGGGTGGCATCCACGGCGACCAGGTCGGCGAGGTCAAACTGTCCGAGCCTCGCTTTGTCGACCTCGATCCGTCGCTTTTCGAAGAGATGAAAGGCTCGCGGCCCGAGGCCGCGCCGGCTCCCTGAGTCTCTGATCTCCCGGCATTGGTAGCCCCGGGATTCCGGGGCCTCGCCGTCGGGTCGTGAGGCAGCGACCGACGGGGATCCCGCGCCGGTCACCCCTTATCCGTCAAAAGCGCAAGCGGACCGTAAGGGTGACCTTGCGACCAGGAGCGGTGCCAGATTCTGAGGAACGACGTGTGGCTGCGCGCTTCCTCGTCGGTCAGGTTGCGACCGCGCAGCAGCAGGTCGATCTTGACATCCCGGTGGATTGAAGTGAGAATTCGTTCTCATTTGTCTGTGTCGGCCTGTGCGGCCCGGTCATCCAAGGCACCCCCCGTGAAAATCCGAGCCATCGGCGCTTTCGCGCTCCCTCTCCTGCTCGTGCTGACCTCGCTGCTCGAAGCGACAGGGCACGAACTGTTGTGTCGTGACGAACCGGCACTTTCCGAAATCACAGCCACTTCAGGGCCGCAGGTCGCCACCGCCGAAGCGGAGCAGGATCGCGAATGTCCCTGCTGCAGGCTGAGCGGCCCACGGGTTTCGCTCGGCTCCCTCTCGACGGCCGATCCGACGCTCGTGGCGGCAGAGGTTCTGCGGGCCCGAAGCGGCGTCCTCTTCGTCAAGCCATTGCCCGCGAGCCATCCGAGCCGCGGTCCGCCTGCTAGCTGAGTCCTCCCGCCTCCTGACCCCGCGTCTCGCAAGAGAGACGCACCGGCGACCGGTCCGTTGAGACCGGCACCATTCCCCTTTGTCTGTCAAGGAAATTCAACCGATGAGCTTTCACTCGAGCTCATGGGAAAGGACTCAGCTATGTCTAGCGACACCTCGGCTTGGCGAGCGGCTCGATCGCCCTCGCTGGCCACCACCTTCATACTTCTAGCTCTCGTTGCCTCCCTTTTTCTCCAACCCGGCGAGGTTCTGGCCACTGAAACTGGCGGAATTCGCGGTCAAGTCAGGACCAGCGATGGCCAGCCGGTGACCGACGCCGTGCTGACCCTGGCCGGGGCAACTACTCAGGTTTCAGTCGACGACGAAGGGCGATTCGAGATCGACTCGCTCGCCCCCGGTCCTCAACTGGTCAGCGTCTCGAGCAGCCGGCACTACGAGCAGGCCGTCGAACGGGTCGAGGTCGTGGCCGGGCAAACCGCCGAGATCGAGATGACCCTGACCCCTCGGATCCACTCGGAGGAGATCGTCGTCACCGCCACCGGCGAACCGGCGCTCGATCTCGAGATCGTTTCGCCGGTCAACGTGCTCGAGGGACATGAGCTATCGCTCAGGCTCGAACCGACGATCGGCGAAACGCTGAATAACGAGGTCGGCATCACCCAGACCTATTTCGCTCCCGGCGCGAGTCGGCCGATCATCCGGGGTTTGGCTGCTGATCGGATCAAGATGATGGAGAACGGTCTCGACACCCTCGATGCCTCGAGCGCCAGCCCCGATCACGCGGTTTCCGTCGACCCGATCTCGATCGAGAGAATTGAGGTGGTCCGAGGCCCGGCGACCCTGCTCTACGGCAGTACCGCCATCGGCGGTGCGGTCAATCAAATCGATCGGCGGATCCCCGAGCTCCGACCGACCTCGGAGTTCTCGGGCAGCGTCAATTTCCGTGGCGGCTCGGCTGCCGACGAACGCGCCGGCTCGGTCGATCTCAACGGAGGTGGCGATCGTTTCGCCTGGCACCTGGACTATTCCACTCTCGACACCGATGACTATGACATCCCCGGTTTTGCGCGACTCGAGGGCGACGAGCACGAGGAGGAGCATGACGAGCACGGCGAAGAAGGCGATGAGCATGAAGAGGAAAACCCGTTCGGCACGCTGCCCAACAGCGACATCACCAGCGACAGCGGTGGCATTGGGGGCACCTACTTCTTCGAAAACGGCGGCTTCGTCGGCGTCTCGGTGAGCGGCTTCGACACCCTATACGGCCTTCCGGGTGGGCATGGTCACCACGAGGAAGAAGGCGAACACAACGACGAGCACGACGACGACGAGCACGACGATGACGAGCGCGACGATGACGAGCATGGCGACGATGAGCATGGCGAGGAAGAGGGTGTGCGCATCGACATGCAACGGATCCGCTACGACTTCAGAGGTGGGGTCACTAAGCCTTTCGGCGCTTTCCGGGGTGCGAAATTCCGCTTCGGATACGTCGACTATGAGCACGTCGAGGGCGAGGGGGGAGGCGAAGGCACGGCCTTCTTCAACGACGCCTGGGAGGCGCGGGCCGAATTCATCCAAAAGCCCCGCGGCTCGCTCACGGGCACCGTCGGAGTCCAGCTTCGCAGCCGCGATTTCGAGGTCGTCGGCGAAGAGGCCTTTGTCCCGCCGACCAAGACAGAGAATTTCGGGCTATTTACGTTCCAGGAGCTGGAACACGGTCCCGTGCGTTACCAGTTCGGAGCGCGCTTCGAGACCCAAGAGACCAGCGTTCGCAGCGAGGGCCTAGCCAATCGGGACTTCGACGCACTGTCGGCCTCGTTCGGGGTCGTCTGGCTGGTGTCGGACGACTACTCGATCGGGGCCTCGTTGGCACGCTCCGTCAAGATGCCGACCAGCGAGGAACTTTATTCCGACGGGCCGCACTTCGCGGTGAACGCCTTCGAGATCGGTAACCCGGAGCTCGACGAGGAGTCGGCCCTCGGCGGCGAGATCTCATTTCGCAAGATCGAAGGTCGGCTCACAGGGGCGATCAACCTGTTCTACAACGACTACTCCGACTTCATCTTTCAAACCTTCACGGGGGAGGAGGAGGACGGCCTCGCGATCGTGCAGTATTCCCAGGCCGACGCCGACTTCTGGGGCGGCGAGGTCGACTTGAGCATCGCGCTCGTCGAACAGCCAGATGCGTCGTGGTACCTCGATCTGTCCGGCGATCTGGTGCGGGCCGAATTCGACGACGGTGGCAATCTGCCGCGGATACCGGCGACGCGATTCGGCGCTGGCGTCCATTACCGCAGCGACCGTTTGCGGAGTGGCGTCGAGGTGATGCGGGTGAGCGAGCAGGACCGGATCGCCGAGAACGAAACTCCGACCGCCGCCTACACGATGCTCAATGCGAATATCAGTTATCGATTCTTCTTCTTGAACAACTCCCTCGACCTGATACTGCGCGGCACCAACCTCACGGACGAAGACGCCCGCTTGCACACGTCGTTCGCCAAGAACGACGTGCCGTTGCCTGGACGCAACATCAGCTTGGTCGCGCGGATGGGCTTCTGAAAAGAGCGGAGCACCCCCCATGAAACCAAACATCCATCCCCCTTACCATCCGGTTCTCTATGTCGACAGCGCTGCCGGCGAAGAGTGGATCTCGCGCTCGACCCAGACCAGTGACGAGACCCGCGAGATCGACGGCGTGGAGCACTACGTGATCCGGCTCGAGATCTCGTCATACTCGCACCCGTTCTATACCGGCCAGCAGCGCTTCGTCGACACCGCCGGTCAGATCGAGAAGTTCAACCGCAAGTACGGCAAGAAGTAGGGCCGGCGGCGGATTGAGGGCTACCCACCTCACGGTCGTCTGCCTGCTCTTCGTGTCTGGCTTCGCCAGCCTCGTGTACCAGGTCCTCTGGATGCGCGAGCTGGCGTTGCTCTTCGGCAGCTCCGCCCACGCGACAGCAGGAACCCTAGCCGTCTTTTTCGGTGGACTCGCGATCGGAGGAGCGATCTGGAGCCATCGAGCGCCCCGGGTCCGACTCCCCTTGGTCGAATACGGCCTGGTGGAGATCGGTATCGGGCTCACCGGCACCCTGTACTTCGGCATGATGGCGGTCTACGCGGCGGCGTATTCTCCGCTCCACGACGCCGTCGGTGACCGACCGACCCTGCTGCTGGCGGCGAAACTCGACTCGTGGCTCGCCTGCCGATCCGAGTTGAGTTCGAGACGACAGGCAAAGCCTCTGCGGTCGTCGAGGAGGTCGACTGATCATGGGCTCGTGAACAGCCCGGAGTCTATGCCTTCTCCTGGATGGAGCCCTCGAACGGAGAGATCTCGGTTATCGTTCGGACCGGCGCACCCGGTTTGGATCGAAGGTGATCAGGCGCGCGGAGTTGAAGGTGACCGCCAAGGTGCTCAGATTGTGCAGCAGCGCCGCGAAGAGAGGGTTGATGGCTCCCGCTGCCCCGACCAGCAGTCCCCCGGCGTTGACCCCGACCGCCAAAGCATAGTTCTGACGGATCAGACTGAGGGTCCTCTTGCTCAGACGCACCACGGAGGCGACTTTGGTGAGATCGTCGGAGGCGAGGGCGATGTCCGCGGCCTCGATCGCGACGTCCGAACCCGACGTTCCCATCGCCAGGCCAACGTCAGCGATGGCCAGGGCAGGGGCGTCGTTGATGCCGTCGCCGAGCATGGCGACGCGGTGCCCTTTGGCCTGAAGGTCCCGAATGAAGTCGTGCTTCTGCTCCGGCAACAAACGAGCTTGCCATTCATTGATTCCGAGCTCGCCGGCCACAGAGATTGCCGACGGCTCGGTATCACCGGTGAGCATCACCTGGCGCTCGATGCCCAAGCGCTTCAGCCTCCTCAAGGCGTCTTTCGCTTCGGGACGCAGGGTGTCGCGAACGCCGATCATGCCCACCAGCTGGTTTTCATAAGCCACGTACATCATCGAGTCACCGTGCTCGACCCAGTGCTCGAATTGTTTTTGGGCCTCGTCGGACACTTCGATCTCGTTCTCGTCCATCAACCGACGAGAGCCCACCAGAACCTTGTGGCCGTTGAGTTGCGCCACCATGCCGCGACCGATGATCGCTTCGCAGCGGTCGTGCTCGGGAATCCGGACCTCTTTCTCCTCGGCATGGGCGACGACGGCCAAGGCGAGCGGGTGCTGGGAATGTAGCTCGCCGCTGGCGGCGAGGGAAAGGACTTCATAGACACTGAGATGGTCGACCACCGAGATCACCCGCTCGACGTTCGGCAGGCCGATGGTCAAGGTGCCGGTCTTGTCGAAGACCACGGCGTCGAGATTCGCGGCGGCCTCCAGGTGGGTGCCGCCTTTGATCAGAAAACCGCGCCGCGCGCCGTTGCCGATCGCCGCGCTCACCGCCGTCGGCGTGGCCAGGCCCGCGGCACAGGGACAGGCGATCAGGAGCATGGTCAGGGAGCGTCGATAATCGCGGGTCACGGCGAAGGTGACGATGGCGAGAGCGAAAGAGAAGGGCACGAAATGGCGCGAGAAGCGGTCTCCGACGGTTTGGATCGGTGCCTTTAGATCCTGGGCTTCCTCGACGCGGCGGATCAATCGACCGACGGCCGTGTCGGCGCCGACCTTCTCGACCCGCACGCGGATCTCACCGGCCAGCACGATCGTGCCGGCAAAGACCGCGTCGCCCTGGCTACGAATCACCGGCATGCTTTCGCCGGTGATCGGCGCTTCGTTGAGGGTCGCGGATCCTTCTTCGACCGTGCCGTCGACGGGCATCTTGCGGCCGGTATGGACCACCACCAGGTTGCCGGGCCGGACCTTCTCGAGCGGCACCGAGACCTCCGTGCCGTCGATGACCACCCAGACCGTTTCATCGCCCAGATCGAGCAGTTGTCGAATGGCCACGCGGGTCCGGTGAAGAGTTAGCCCCTGGAGATACTCGCCCAGATTGAGCAGCCAGATCACCGTCAGCCCGGTAATGTTCTCGCGCAACAGCAGGCTGGCCACGGTGGCACTGCCGATCAGCGTGTCCGTGGAGAGTCCCGCGCGGCCGGTGAAGGCCCGTAGCGCGCCACGTAAAAAGGTCCACCCGGTGGCGATGGTGGCTGCGGAGCTGATGCCGAACAGAATCGGGCTCGAGGCCAGGGCCCCGGCGCCGAAGATCAGACGTTTGAGCCCGATCGCTCCGAGCACGGTGCCGCCGATCCATAGCTTGCGGCGATAGGTCGCGGGATCGTCGTGCTCGTGATCGCAGTCGTCCCCGTGGACGTGCTCGTCGCCTTGATGGCTAGGATCATGACTGCAGCACCCGGCGATCTCCACGTCCGCCTCGAGATCCGCCTCGGCTTTCCGGAGGCGACGCCAGGTCTCCACGCCTAGCGGTTCGACGTCCAGAGCCTCGAGGAGGTAGGGACGGATGGTCTCGAGGTTCTGAGCTGAATCGAAGACCACCAAGACACGTCCCGTAGCCGGATTGACCTTCGCCCGCGAGATCCTCGGCTCGCGCTCGAGCCGTTGGTGGACAGCGGCCGCGAGGCGGGGATGACGATACAGGTCCGGAACCTGCCAGCGGGCACGGCCGGGTACGGCCGAGCGCAGACGCGGCATTCGGGACTTCGGCAGGGACACGGAAGGGGCGAGGTTGGGGGTGGCGGTCATGGCGTGATCGTCATGGCGTGTTCGTGGTGGTCAGAAGGAGCCGCGGGCGACGCTCAACTGGCCGAATCGGATGCCTCGTTTGTTTGAGCTTCGTCTTCGGCGCGGGCCTCGGCCGTGATGTCTTCCAATTCCTCGCGGACAGACTCGGCCATCTCGGTAATTTCCCGGCCCGCGGCCATACCGAGACGGATGGTCTCGCGAACCGCCGGGCGCAGGGCGCGTCCGATAGCCGGTGCCGCGTTCTTGACCAGGCCGGCGGAAGCGACGCCAATGAAAAACATTGCCGAACGTGAGGTCAACAATTTACCAATCATCGATTACCTTCCTTTCTCAAACAGTCTCGTTGCCCAGGGCGGGTTCGAGCTGTGAAGCGTTTTCTTGGGCGATCAGGTCTTCGTCGGCAGAAGACTCTGCAGGGAAGCCGAAGACGGGCTGGAGAAAGCCTCGAAAGCCCCTCGAGAAGAGCCCGATCGTCATCAACAATGCCAACACGGCCAGCGCAGCGAGTTGCCAGCCGACGTTGTCTTTAGCGGCCAATCCGTGAAAATCGACGCCGGCCCCGGCGGGGATGAGTCCGGCCGCCCAGATCAACGGCACAAGGCCCAGACAGGTGAGGAGGGCCGGTCTCGCGGGAATAGACAAGCCGCGCACGACGCGCGCTGCGACCCCCGCGAGGAGAAAGCTGAGGACCGCTTCTTGCGACCAGCCCATGTGCAGCGAGAAGAACGCCAGAACGACTCCGAACAGCGCATGGCGGCAGCAGAGGGCTCCCAGAATGGCCGCCGCCACCGGCGCAAAGACAGGACCCAGCCAGTCTGGAACGGCGGCACTCAGCTGGATCCGCAGAATCGGCTCCAAGAGGGCGGCGGTTCCGATGCCGACCCATCCCCAGACTCCCTCGGCATGCAGGATTCGTTCGAGCCGCGTCGACAGATCGCGCAGGGAGAATCCGGATTCCAGGCCGAAGCTTGCGCCGTGGGGACCGGTTTTGCGCAAACCGATCACTAGGATCCAGGCGACCCCGACGAGATAGAGCAGGGTCCACTGCCACCTCAGGAGTCCGAAGGCCACCAGGACGGTGGGCAAGGCGATCTCCGAACGGATCGAACGCGGCACGCGGATGCCTCCCCGCAGAATTGCCTCGAGGACGGCTCCCAGCAAGAGCAGCGGTGCCAGGTGGATCGACAAGGTGATGAAAGCCTCGCCAAACGACAACTCCTCGACAAAGCGCTGTTCCATCGGATGCACCAGGCAGAGCGCGGCCACCAGGACTCCTCCGGCCAGGGCGCCGAAGGCGGAGATCCAGGGAACTTCCTCGCGCAGAGGGGGCTCGTGCGCGTGACCGTGCTCGTGCGATTCATGGCCGTGCTCGTGTGCCCCGTGGCCGTGCTCATGTCCCATGATCACGTGCAGCAGCATGCCCGCGATCGTCGCTTCGAAAATGGCGATTCCCGGCATCGAGAAATCGACCAGCACCCGCCCGGCGACGTTGAAGCCGAGCACGGTGGCGCCAATGAGGGTCCCCAACAAGAGGGTGGCGGCGCGGCGTCCGAGAATCGGCACAGCCAACCACCAGACGGCGATCCCCATCGGCAGCCGATGCAGGATCACCGCCAGGGCCAGCAGCGCGGCACTCCGCTGGGCGTGATCATGCGGCGTCGGCGCCCCCGTGTCGTGATCGTTAGCACCGTGATCCTCTGAGTCGTGCGTATGTCCGGAATGTCCGACATGCTCTGGGGCCTGGCCGGACTCGGCCAGCACCGGACTGAGCAGAGCCACGCCGTCCAAGGTGGCGTGGACCGCAAGGCCCAGAAAGGCGATCGCGACCATCGCCGGGTAGACTTTGCGCTCTTGGGAGTGCAGGCTGCCGTGCAGCAGGAAAGGCAGGAGCATTCCCGCCAAGCCGCCCGCCAAAGCCCAACCGCCAGCGATCAGGAACGCATGCGGCCACAGGTGCAGAATGACGACGCCGCCCAAGGAGACCGCGATGAAGGCGTCGAGAGCTGCCTTCGTGGCCCGCGAGCGCTCGGCCCATTGGGCCAGGATGGGACCGATCGCTAAGGGCAGGATTCCGCCAAGAAGCAAGACGGCGGTCAACAGCGAGGAGGTCATGGTGTTTGGGAAGGGTCGGGTCGGGGCGTCGGTCTAGCTGGCAATCTCTATAGAACTCACGGACAATTCTACCTTCAAATCAAGGATACCGTAGACGCATGCGGGCCGCCCACCGTGGTACTCTCGACGGAGATGACGACGAGATCGATGCTGGCATCGGTCCTTCGGACGCCGAAAAACGCGGGCTCTCGGAACGAAAGCTAGATCCATGGAAATCCTGGGAAACATCGCATGGGAGACTTGGCAGACTCTGCTGGTCGCGTCGCCCTTCGTGCTCCTCGGTTTGATCCTGGCCGGACTTCTGCACCTGCTCATCCCGGCACGACTGGTGGAGCGCTGGTTGGGCCAGACCGGAATGTCAGGGGTCTTGAGGGCCGCCGCCATCGGCGTCCCTCTGCCGGTCTGCAGTTGCGGCGTGGTGCCGATCGCGGTGGAGATGAAACGCAAGGGTGCGAGCACGCCTTCCAGTCTCTCGTTCCTGGTCACGACCCCCGAATCGAGCCTCGACTCTATCCTGCTCACCTGGGGCATGATGGGGCCGGTGATGGCGATCGCACGTCCGATCTCAGCGGTGCTGACGGCGCTGCTCGGCGGAGCCCTGGCCATCACCTACATGCCGTCCACCGAGCCCGAGCCTGCCCAGGCATCGGCCTGCGGCTGTGGCAGCAAGCGCTCGGACGCCCAATCCCATACCCACTCCCTGGAAAGCCCCGAGGCCCCCGTCGCCCGCGCGGCCCTGGCGGCGGCCTTTGGCCGGCGTCTTCCGGAGGGCGACACGCCCAATCCCGGGCTGTGGAAGGCCCTGGTGCGTCCGGCCCTGCGCTACGGCTGCGTCAAGTTGCTCGACGACCTCGCCTTCTGGCTGGTGCTCGGCATTCTCGCTGCTGGTGTGCTCAGCGCGGTCGTGCCGGCGGATCTCTCGGCCTACGGCCTGGGCACCGGACTCTTGCCCATGCTTTTGGTTCTAGCGGTCAGCGTGCCGCTCTACATGTGCGCTTCCGCCTCGACGCCGATCGCCGCGGCCCTGCTCGCCAAGGGATTGAGCCCGGGAGCCGCGCTGGTCTTTCTGCTCGCCGGCCCAGCGACCAATGCCGCTACCGCGATCCTGCTCAACCGGACCTTCGGAACACGCTTCGTGAAGATCTATTTGGTGAGCGTGGTGTTGGGCGCGCTCGCCTGCGGCCTGCTCTTCGATGCGGCGCTTGGCTTTCTTGGCTGGCAAGTGGTGGTGTCTCTCTCCGCCATGGGCGGGCATGTCGGGCATCATTTTGAGCTAGCTTCGGCCGTCCTCCTCGGATGCCTCCTGGTTTGGCGTCTGGCCAGTGGAGCCTGGAGCCAGGGCTGGCACGAGCTGCGTTCTAGCCTCGCACCTCTTGCCGGACGCGCCGGCTAGCTCCGGCAGCGCGTCTCGACAGGAGGCTGTCGGGTCGCAGGCGGCCCGTGGAGTTCGCCCGGGGTGCCCTGCGTGCTTGACAATGAGTTCTTGATAATGGATTCTTGACAACGCGCGAAGCGTCATTGCACACTGAAGCCAAGGTGTTTAGGTGAATCGATCGAAGACCAGTTTCCCTCGAGCGGGTTCCGTGCAGTGCTGGAGCACTGCCGTGGCCCTGTTGCTGTCGCTGAGCCTGCTCTTGGCGGCCGGGCACAGCCACGATCGATTCCAGGTCGAGGACGGAGACTGCACCGTTTGCCACCTTCAGCAGGCTAAGTGGCTGCCCGAGGTCGACACTCCGAAGCTCGCTCCCGACAACGCCTCCGAAGCTCTCGGTATCGCAGCGTTTGAACGGCTCGTCCTGGACCGCTCGCACCTTCTCGAGCCGCTCCGCGGACCGCCGACGCTCGCCTGAGCCAACACCCTGTCCTCAAACGAGCGCGTCGATCCGGCGCGCTTCGGCTTGGGCCTAGCGAGTTGTCGCCGTCCTGGTGTCGCAGGAGCGCCATTCGCTAGGGCAGCTGATCCGATTTAAGCATCGGGGTTCGTCCGCGGCGTCTCGAGGATCGCCTCTGGCGACCCGCGAACTTTACGCTGGATAACCCTCGGCGTAAGCCCTTGGACTCGTACGCCGACATCGACCGACTGGAGACCCTCCGGCAATGAAAATCCGATTACCGCAGCCGACCGAAACCGGTGGCACTTGAAACGGGTTCCCGTTAACTTGATCTCTGGCCCATTGGGCGTCGGCAAGACTACGGCCATTCATCACCTTCTGGAGAACCGACCGGAGGGCGAATATTGGGCGGTGCTGGTGAACGAGTACGGTTTGATCGGCCTGGATGCCGCTCTGCTCGCCGACGCCAGGCCCGAGGGGATCGACATCCGGGAGGTCACCGGCGGCTGCATCTGCTGCAGCGCCGGCTTCCTCTTCGAGATCTCCCTCGCCGCGTTGCTCGAGCGAAGTCCGGATCGCCTGCTGATCGAGCCGACCGGTCTCGCGGCGCTCTCGGGCATTTTGGACTCGCTCGATCGCGAGCATGTGCGAGACAAGGTCGATGTGCGTTCGACGATCTGCCTGCTCGACCCAGCCACGGCCGAGCGAGATCGGCAGCGCGAAGAGGTCGCGGACCAGATCGAAGCCGCCGACGTTTTGCTGGCCAACCGTTGTGACTTGGCGACCTCGGCACAACTCGAAGCGCTTGCGGCATGGGAGCAGAGTCTCTTCCCGCGAAAACAGCACGTCGGCTATATCGAGCAGGGCGAGCTCGGCCCTGAGTTGCTCGATCTCGTGACCGATCGGCAGGTCGCAGCTCCGCGCGCCGATTACCGTCACGGCACCGACCATCATCACCGGGGCGACACCGGAGAAGAGCGCCAGATGCCTGCGGTGGAGGAGCCATTGAAATGCGACGCCTCGCAATCGATCGTGCGCCGGGAGCACCTCTCTCCAGTCACGTCGACGATCGGCTGGATTTGCTGGAAAGGGCTGGTCTTCGACTCCGATCAGGTGGTTCGTTTCTTCGCGCAGCTGATCCGCCAACTGGATGCACAGCGCATCAAGGCGGTCCTGCGAACCGACGCCGGCTGGTGGAGCTTCAACTTCGGCCGGGGAGTTCGTGACATGCGGCCGACGGCCTACCGCAGAGACTCAAGGGTCGAAGCCATTATCCAAGGCGACGAGGTTGCGGACCTGGAGGCACTGGACGAGGCTCTGCAGCAGAGCCTCGTCCAACCCTACGAATCTCAGCCGGACGCCGACCGCGCAGCGGCCGTGTGATCTGTCGCTCTTCCGCTACCTGACGTTCCGATATCCCCCTAATTACCTCTAAACATCGAATTACGAGGACCTCTGATGAAAAACTCGACCACGACTCTGGACCTTCGAACGATTGCCGACGGGCTCGGTGTTGCCGGTGCCACGGCCTGCGCCGTGCATTGCATCGCGATTCCGACACTGCTCGTGCTGGGGGCTGCGGTTCCTGCCTTCTTGCCACGCGACGAGTCCTTTCACCAATCGATGCTGTGGTTGGTCGTGCCTTCGGCGGTGATCGCCTTCTCAGTTGGCTGCTGGCGACACCGAGACCGCCGGGTGCTGTTGCTCGGAGCCCTCGGCGCGGTTGGCCTGGTGCTTGCCGGGACGGTGCTCCACGATCTGATCGGCGAGGGCGGGGAGAGGATCGTGACGCTGGGATCGGCCGGGCTGCTGATCGCCGCGCACGTCAGGAATTTCAGGCTCTGCCGTTCCGAGTCGTGCCAACATTCCGAGGCCTGAACCTACCTTCAGGTTGCGATTGAACGGTCCTCTCGTGCGCCCGGACGGTGGCGTCTAGCCGACGTCATCCCACGTGAGGGCACGGCAGTCGCTATGCCGATCGCCGATTCTTTCGCGAGGCCTTCTAGAATATGTTGGCTCGGTGATATCCACGAAAGCGAGGCTTCTAGTGATCCGTACCACACTCTGGCTGTCTTTGGCAGCCCTGCTCTTCGCATCTCCAGCCCTGCCCGCCGTCGAACAGACTAAGGGCGAGTTCCAGGACAAGTTCCGCCAACTGGACGAGGTGCTTCCCACAGCCAACGGCTACCGCACGGCGGGCGGTGAGCCCGGCCACCAATACTGGCAGCAGGAAGTCGACTACGACATCGAAGTCCGGCTCCTCGAGGACCGGCGGCGCATCGAAGCGAAGCAACGCGTTCGTTACACCAACCACAGCCCCGACACCCTGCGCTTCCTGTGGCTCCAGCTGGACCAGAATCGCTTTCGGGACGACTCCCTGGCCGAGCGCAGCGCAGCCTTTGGAGACAGCAGTCGCCGGGGCCCCAAGGTGGAAGATGGCAAAGACGGCAAGCCTCCACGACTCAGCCTGGATGAGCTGCGTCGCCATCAATTCATGGCGGACCACACCCTGGGCTACGAACTTCCATCGGTGCGCGACGACAGCGGCAAGCTGGCGCACACGGTGGTCGGCACCAACCTGCGGGTCGACTTACGCAACCCGCTGAAATCGGGAGAGACCACCGAGTTCGAAATCGACTTCGCCTTCAACATCGTGGACGAGAACGCCGTCTCGGCCCGTGCAGGTTACGAGCACTTCCCGGACGACGAGCGCGAGGGCGGCAACGACATCTTCTTACTGGCACAGTGGTTCCCGCGCCTTCACGCCTACACCGACTACGAGGGCTGGACAAATAAGGAATTCCTCGGTCGTGGCGAGTTCACCCTGGAGTTCGGCGATTACACGGTGGACATCACGGTCCCGGAAGACCATATCGTCTCATCCACCGGCGAGTTGCAGAACCCGGAGGATGTGCTCACCCACACCCAGCGGGAGCGGCTGGAGTCGGCACGAACCGCTGAGGCCCCGGTGTTCATTGTCACCGCGGAGGAAGCGCTGGAGAACGAGCGGCAAGGGGCTTCGGGCTCGAAGACCTGGCGTTTCCAGGCGGACGACGTGCGCGATTTTGCCTGGGCCTCTTCGCGCAAGTTCATCTGGGACGCTCAGGGCTACCCTCAGGGTGGCGAGGTGCAGCCCGAGGTGCTGGCCATGTCCTTCTATCCCAAGGAAGGTGAGCCGTTATGGTCGAAGTATTCCACGGCTGCTGTGATTCACACCATGAAGGTGTACTCACGCTTCTCCTTCGACTATCCCTATCCGGTGGCGCAGTCGGTGAATGGCCCGGTGGGCGGTATGGAGTACCCTATGATCACCTTCAACGGTCCGCGCACCGATCTGCAGGACGACGGTGACCGCACCTACACCCTGGGTGAGAAACGCTACCTGGTGGGCGTGATCATTCACGAGGTCGGACACATCTACTTCCCGATGGTCGTCAACTCGGACGAACGCCAGTGGACCTGGATGGATGAAGGGCTGAACAGTTTCCTCGACGCCCTCGCGGGCTGGGAATGGGACCCGGAAATTCCGTGGAACAACCAGCCCCGCGACATCGTCGATTACATGAAATCCGAGAACCAGGTGCCGATCATGACGCAGTCCGACTCCGTGCTGCGGTTGGGCCCCAACGCCTATGCCAAGCCGGCGGCGGCCCTTATGATCCTGCGCGAGACCATCCTCGGGCGCGAGCTCTTCGATTTCGCCTTCCGTGAATACTCGCGACGTTGGAGGTTCAAGCGCCCCGCCCCGGCGGACTTCTTCCGCACCCTGGAGGAGGCCTCTGGCGTCGACCTGGATTGGTTCTGGCGCGGTTGGTTTTACTCCACCGATCATGTCGACCTCAGCATCGACCGGGTGTGGAAGCTGCGCTTGGACACGGCAGATCCAGACATCGACTATGGACGACGGCGCCAAGAAGAGGCCGACAAGCCAGACTCCGTGATCATCGAGCGCAACCGCGCCGAGGGGCCCACCTGGGTGGAGCAGAACCCAAACATCCGTGATTTCTACGATGAGAACGACCGCTTCACGGTCACCAACGAGGAGCGCAACGACTACCGGGAATTCCTGGACGAGCTCGAGGATTGGGAGCGCGAGGCTCTGGAACGGGCTGTTGAGGAAGATCGGAACTACTACGTGCTGGAGTTCAACAACCTCGGCGGCTTGGTGATGCCCATCCTGCTCGAGCTCACTTATGATGACGGCACCACCGAGCGCCTGGATCTCCCGGCCGAGATCTGGCGCCGGAACGCAAACACTGTGAAGAAGCTCATCGTCACCGATCGCGAGCTAACCCAGGTGGTGATCGACCCGAGCTGGGAAACTGCCGATACCGACGTGGAGAACAATCACTACCCGCGGCGCATCATTCCTTCGCGCATCGAAGCGTTCAAGTCGGAAGACCGCGAAGGCATGGAGCACCGAGACATCATGCAAGACATCAAGACCGAGCTCGAGACAGAGGGCGAGGACGAGGAATGATCGCTCCGTCCCGCGTGCCGGCGCTGGCGTCGCGACTTCTGTCGGTTCTGTTTCTGTCGGCGCTACTCCTGGCGACGCCACTTTCCGC
Source organism: Carybdea cf. marsupialis auct. non (Linnaeus, 1758) (assembly GCA_010016065.2). Classification (NCBI taxonomy): domain Eukaryota; kingdom Metazoa; phylum Cnidaria; class Cubozoa; order Carybdeida; family Carybdeidae; genus Carybdea; species Carybdea cf. marsupialis auct. non (Linnaeus, 1758). Next base: position 11,074 of record JAAAKL020000084.1, on the reverse strand, counting down.
ACACCAACAGAAAGAATCTGTCACGCGGGTTCTGTTCAACCCACGCACCGGCAACCTCGAGGTGATGCACCGATTCTTATTGCACGATGCCGAGCACGCTACCCGGAAGCTGTTCGGCGGTGACGCCGACTTGCTCAGCAGCGCCGCGGCCCGTGATCGCTTCGAGAGTTACGTCCACGAGCGATTTTCTCTCAAGGACCAGGACGGGGCCGCCATTGCCCTGGCCCCCGTCGGCAACGAAATCGAAGGCCGCTACCTTTGGGTGTACGCGGAGGCCCCCATCCCGGTCGGGCTCACCGCCATGACCCTCTCTCACGATGCTTTGCGGGACGTGTGGCCGGAGCAGGTGAACCTGGTCAACGTAGAACGCGACAAGACGGTCCGCAGCGCCACCTTCGGTCGAGGGAATCGGGAAGCCACGATCCGCTTCTGAGCCGGGGCACTCGCTTGATGGCCATGAAAAAGTCCGTGAGACGCTCAGCTTCCGGCGGAAAAAATCAGCTCCGGCGCTGACAACGTCCGTTTTCTGACGGCGAAATCGCCACCTGTCGAGCGCAGATGGCTTTGCCGTCGCGGAAATGGCCCTTCGCGATCGCCAGATCGCTTTGCGGCGTAAGAAGTGGGCAGGAGCGCACGATAGGGACTTTCGCTGGGCTGGTCGCGGACGACACAGAGGAGGTGAGCGTGGTTGGCCATCCAGACGGCCGAGCACAGCTCTAATGGCGAGATCTCCAAGGCTCGACCGACGACGCCAACGATGACTTCGTTGAACGTTCGCGAATTTGGCGACGGCACCAGCATGGCGCGGGCGCCGATCACCCGGCAGGTGACTTCGACGAGGACTCCGTCGGTATTCTCGGGGATGAAGCGTGCGGGTCGACCCATTTTCCGTCTCCAAAGGGCGCTCTTATGGCAAGTGCTACGTATATAAGACGCAAAATGGTCCGTCGTTCTGCAGCCCAAGCGCGAGAAAGTTGGACTCGTCGGGCCTTTGTAGGCTAGCTGCAACCCCTGATTGACGTGCCAGGTGCCGTCAAACTGGAGTCTTTCGTTCTGCAGTCATAGCGCGAGAAAGTTGGGCTTGCCGGACTAGATCCAGTCTAGTGCCAGGTATCGTCCAACTCGGCGTACGTCGAGCACTACCGCGGTGAGAGAAACCGCCAAGGGCTCGGAAACCAACTACTGACACGTGCTCCACCACTGGCAAACCAAGACGCGTCGATTCAGCGTCGCGAACGCCTCGGGGACTGGGGGCTGTTGAACTACTACCACCGAGAGGCTGCTTGAGGGATCGGCCGGTTATTCCGCACCCTACGCGCTTGGAAACGCAAATCCCGCCCCCCGGGGTGGTGATTCGAGTTATTTCCGACGTTAAAGTGTAAATCAAGCACCGGTCTCTGCGAACGCTACAGCGTTCTCTCAGAGGCCGGGATCGGTCAGAACTTCCTCTTTGCCAAGGTGGTGGTCTTTATGCTTGTAGAGTCCGAGAAACTCAGATGAAGGTCCATATCGAATTGTCGCTGGCCAGCGAAGGCTTTGGGTTGCTTTACGCCCCTCCCGGCGTATTTCAGCCGGCCCCTATGTCTGGCAAGGAACTCATCTATCGAAAATAAGGAGGTCGAACAATGTCATGGCACGGCTGGGTAAATCTAGGCCATCCTGATAACAAGCAAATCGAAGGCGCACCGGCAGGAACATCTTGTGAGAATGATTTCCTGGACGTTTTTGTTCGCTGTTCCGATAATCGCTTGTATCACAAGCAGGTAAGCTACGACTCGCCCTCTCAGGGTGAGTGGGAAGATCTGGGTGGAACCATTATTGAATCGCCAGGAGTCGTATCATGGGGGCCGGGCCGCATTGACTGCTTTGCAGCAGGCGGCGACGATCACGTATACCATAGGCGTTGGACGGACGGCGATTGGAGCCGGTGGGAAAACCGGCGAAGCCCAAATGACGACGGTATCATCGGTGCTCCAGCGGCAGCATCCTGGGGCGAGGGCCGTCTGGATGTTTTTGTTCGCGGCACCGATGATCACATGTACCACAAATGGATGAAAGATGATCGCTGGTACCCTCGGCATGATCATAAAGGATGGGACGACCTGGGTGGCACGCTTGCCTGCTCACCGACGGCCGTATCATGGAAGGCCGGTCGCATTGACTGCTTCGCTACAAACACGAATGGACACTTGATCAACAAATGGTTTCAAGATGAAGTCTGGCATGACTGGGAGGAAGTAGAGGACGCGGAAAACTTCGTCGTCCGCGGCTCACCAGCAACCGCATGCCTGGCGAACAATCGTGTTGATGTTTTTGCTCGCGGCACCGACAACCTCATGCATCATCAGTATTTTCAAGTCAAGAACGACGGAACGGGAGGGCTGGCTATACTGAAGAAATGGCATGTAGACAAGAGCGAAGAGATCGCCGGCTCGCCAGCAGCCGTATCATGTATGGCCGGCACCGTTGACTGTTTTGCTACAACCACTGCCAGCGACGTAAAACACTTGTGGTGGAATTGACACTCGTATTTAACCTACCTCGGTGCAGGCGCGATAGTTTCTACCCAACCTGCTGCTTGGGGTGAAGTTCCTCGATCGCCTGCACCGTATCTTAGCGCTGTGAGGACTGGGCCGCGCGGAGGTGAACCTCGAACCGGCGATGCATCTGGGCGACGTGTTTCTGAGAAAAGCACGAGCTATTCAATACGCTCAACGTCCAACTCGGCCCAAATCGACGATCACGCCAAAATCACGGCCCTTATCTAGTCAGCTATCGCTGACTGAGGTCACGGATCCGCTCAGATTTCGGGGTTGACGGAGAGTTGTGTCCTACGAGCGGGACCGGGCGTTAGTCGCGCGCCTCCGCGCTGGCATCGCGCAGAGACTTGAACTCGCTGCCCTCCGCCCAGTTGGGCCACTCCTCGCTATTGCCGAGCCGTTCGGCGACCGCGTGGATCAATTGGGCATCGCGAACGAGGCCGCTCAAATCCCAGTCGGGCGACCATTCGTCGCTCTGCTGGTGGTAGTCCTCCGCAGAATATGCCGCAGAGATCTGCGTCGCTCGCTCGGTCCCGCCATCGACGAGATCGCTGCCCGAGCGGAAGCTGACGGCCGGTACGCCGACCTGCGCGAAGGCGAAGTGGTCGGAGCGGAAAAAGCTGCCCGCTGCCGGTTTTGGGTCAGGTGAATAGCGCCGGTCCCTCTTGGCCGCTTCTTCGGTCATGATGTCGAGCAGACCGAGCTTGGCACTGCCCGAGATCGAGAAATCCCGGGTCGGGCCATGAACGCCGGGTGCGTCGGTGTTGATCACCCCGACCGTCGTCTCCAACGGATAGAGCGGATTGGCGGCATAGTATTTCGCGCCTAGCAGTCCGCTTTCTTCCGCCCCGACGGCAAGAAAGACGAGGCTGCGCTCGGTCCCTCCGCCCTGCACGAAAGCGCGGGCCATTTCGATCATGAAGGCTATCCCTGTGGCATTGTCGATCGCGCCGTTGTAGATCGTGTCGCCGGTTGCGTCGGGTTCGCCGACTCCCAGGTGGTCATGATGCCCGGTGAAGAGGATGTGCTCGTCGGGGCGCTCGGTCCCGGGCAGTATGGCGACGACATTCTTCGCGGCGATCTGTTCGCTGCGGGTGAGCAGGGTGGCATCGATCGTCGCGCCCAGATCCATCGGCTGGAAATCGCGGCGCTGCGCCATGGCCTTGGCGTCTTCATAGCTCGTGCCTGCCGCCTCGAAGATCCGGCTAGCGATATCGACATGCATCCAGCCCTGTAGCGCCGTATGCGCCGCCGCGGGATCCTTGCGGACGATATCCAGAGTCACATCGTTGCCGTTGGCGATCACGCCCCAGGGATAGCTGGCGGGTTTGGTCTCGTGGATAACCAGCACGCCCGCCGCGCCACGCCGCGCAGCTTCCTCATATTTGTAGGTCCAGCGACCGTAATAGGTCATCGCCTCGCCGCCGAAATCGCCCTCGCCGCCTTCGAAGTCGGGGTCGTTGACGAGGACCACGATCACTTTGCCCGTGACGTCTAAATCTTTAAAATCGGACCAGTCGCGCTCGGGCGCGTGGGTACCGTATCCGGCGAATACCAAGGGGGCGTCTTCGAGCTGAACCTGCGTCATGCCGTTGACGGGCGAGCGCACTGCGAGATCCTGGTCCTGCACCATGGCGACGCGTTCGCCGCCGATGTCGATGAAAAGGCGCGGATCGTCGACCATGATCGAACGATGGAGGATCACGTCCTGCGTCCAGGCCCGCGTGCCGTCAGACCGCAAGTCGCCGCCCGGCTGGAGCCCGAGGCTGGCGAAGGCGCCAGACAGGTAGGCGACCGTCTTGTCCTCGCCCGACGTGCCCGGCGCGCGGCCTTCGAACCAATCGTCCGACAAAGTGCGGATATGTTGGTCGATGCGCTCAACGGAAAAGTCCTGCGCGACGGCGGGGAGGGAGGCGGCAAGCGCGATGGCACTGGCGGCGGCAAGCAAGCGGGTCATAAAGGTCTCCTGGAAATGGATCGCCGCGACCCTATGGGTCGGGAGATATATGTCGAGCGGTTGGCACACATAGGAAATCATTGTGTCAGAAGCGAAACCGTCGGAGCGAGCTGAAACCGCGCCGATGAGCGCAGATCGAGGTTGCCATCGGGCAGCTTCGGGCCGATCAGTTGCGAACCGGCGCCGTGCGAAGATCTTCCAGCTCGAAAGATTCGATGATCCGGGTCGCCAGGCCGCCTCGCGTTTGGTTGCCGCCGATCACGAGCACGCGATCGCCGACGAGGACGGCATCCAAATGGCGCCTCGGAGCGATTTCGAGATCGAGCCGTTCGAGATTTCCCGCCACGGGCTCGTATCGGTGAACCGCGCTCATGCGTTCGTAGTCGCCGAAAAGGTAGATCGTGGTTTCATCCGAGACCGCGGCGAAGGCGCTGAGGGAATAGGGTAGATCCGCACGACGCTCCCAGGTCCCACTGTCCGTGTCGAATCTCAGGACCGAGCGCAGGGCCGAGCCGTTGTAGCCGCCGATGGCATAGAGCCAGCGACCGGAACTCACGATCTTTCCCTCGCGGGGGAAAGGCAGATCCTCGAGGGGCTCCCAGGCGGCTTTGCCTCGTCCGAGCTTCAGAGTTGCGGTGGAGTAGTCGCCTTGCTCCGTGAATCCTCCGACCGCGTAAATGTCTCCATCGACCTCGGCCATGCCGAGGGTTCTCAAGGGCTCCGACAGCGCCGGCAACTCCCGGAAGACGCCGGTCTCGAGGTCGAGAATCTCGCACGATGACACTCGAAAACGCGACAGCCCGACCTGAGTCCGGCCGCCGCAGCTGACGAGAGAATCCCAGGCCAGGACGGAGCCGTGATTCGCCCTGCGGTCAAGGCCGTTGTTGAAGTAGGTCGACTCGAGCGAGATCGGGTCCACGCGCTCGATCAATGAGAGCAGGCCCTGATGCATGAAGTCCGGGCCATTCCGGCCGCCACTCGGAGCGCCGCCATAGACATAGACCCAGCGACCGTCCGTCGTCACGCTAAGTCCATAACGTGGAACGAGCAGTTTGCCTCGTGCCACCGCCCGACGTTCGGAAGAGCCGGCAGCTGGCAAAGACGAGGCAACAACGGTTGACGTTGAAAAGACGTCGTGGAGCAGCCAGGATTCGAGCTCAGCGCGCACCGTGGGCGCACGCGACAAGAGGGCGTGTCCACCGCTGTCGAAAACGATGATTCGAGCCTTGCGTCCGGATTCGGTCCAGCGGGTCGCGAATTCGAGCGAGGCCGAAGGGTGAACCCGTGCATCGTCCGCCGCGTGAAGCAGGAGCACGGGAACGTCCGCCAGCCGATCGATGGCATTGATCGGTGATCGGGAGTGAAGGGCCGCTGCCCGGTCCTCGGAGTAGCCGGGAACCGACAGTCGGTAGACTTCCGAGTCCATCGGCGGGCGACGAGCCGCGGTATCGACCAAGTCGAGGTCAGCGGCAATCAAGACCGCGGAGCGAAACGGCGTCGGCGGTTCGAGGGCCCAAGCAGCAACGAGGCCTCCTCGACTGAACCCGAAGATATCGATCCGCTGGGCATCGATGAACGGGAGCGTCTCGAGCGTCGCCGCTGCCGACCTGACGTCGGTCACGTCGCCGGCACCCAACTCGGGTTCGCCTTCACTGCCGCCTTCTCCTCGGTATTCGAGGGCGAGCACGACCCGACCGGTCTCCGCGACGGTGAGCATGCGAATCACATCGAGGAAGCGCAGCTGACCCCATTCACGGTTCCCGCCACGAGCGTAGACCACGGCTGGGAACGGCCCGGCCCCCGGGGGCCGAACGAGGAGCCCACGGAGCAGGAGCGACTCCGAGCGAAACGTGACCCGTTCGATCGATCCGCGCTGCCCCGAACGCCAGCCGTCGAACTCCTCCGCGCTCCAGGACTTGGCCAGCGCCGCGGTCTCGTCAGGAGACGTCCCTTCGGCCATGAACTCGAGCCATTCGACGTGGCTGTCGAAAGGAAAATTCCAGGCTTCGCAGGATTCGAAAACCGAATCGCTTCCGCCGATGGACTGACAAGAACTTTGCGCAGCGGCCGCCGGGAGATCGCCGAACGCCAACCCGAGTGAGACGGCGAAAGCCACCGCCAGACAACCTCGAGATCGCTGACTTCTTTGAGTTTGAAGGATAATAATGAGAATTGTATATCAATTGTGTGATGCCGAAGTCTAGGCTGACGGCCGATCGCCAGGTTCCGTGGTTTTTGATGGTCACGACACTAAAATCCTTGAGCCTGGGCGCCGGCCTTTGTATAGTCCGACTGCGATGCAGATGAGAATCGTCTCTCAAAACGCCGCTTGGCAGCCCTTTCTCGCTGCGACTTTGGGTTTTGCGTTGCTGCTGAGCGGTGGCTTGCCCGCTCTGCACCACCATGAGTCGAGTGTTGACAGTGACTCGGCCTGCAACGCTCAGGATTCGGGGGCTTTCCATCTCGAGCCCCAGGAGCTTGGGCTCCACGAGCTCTGCGACTTTTGTGGAAGGACCTTCTCGACTCAAGGTCTCGATCGACCGAAGGCAACGCTCGCGGATCGGGTCGTCGTTGGAGTTTGTACCGGAGAGCCGCAGCTCCTAGCGGAAAGCACGCCCTGTCGCTATGGCGTCTGCCGAGGGCCACCGATCGCCTGATCCACGATCTCGTTTCCATTCCTTGTGCCGCAGGGCCAAGGGTGCTGTCGCCGGTGCCAGGCCGGGGGATCCGGCCCCGCTCTTGATCCAGCAAATCGTTGGAAGAGCGCTGAGGCCGTAAAGCACCGGGCGATCAGGCCACTTTTGGTCGCGACGTAAGGAATCCCAGCTCGGATGTTCGTGAAACCCGAGCCGTCTGCCAGACCCTCTCGCCAAGCCGCCGGTGTTGGCGGTGCGCCTGTTTCTCATTGACGACGCGTGGCGCTGCTCGCGCTCCGACCCTCGCCAACGTCGATTCGAGCGCTGACCGATCACCGCCTGAAGCTTGGCACGAGGGTCCGGGCCATTGCCTCGACGAATCTTGGACCCTCGATCCCTGACCGGAGACTCTGTCATGAGCCTTTTTCGACCGACCTGCGTCTTCTTTCGCAATGTTCTTTTTCACGCCGCCCTTGCTCGAACAGTCTTCTGCGCCCTCTTCCTCTCGGCGTCGATCACACCTCCTATTTTGCACGCCGAAGAGCAGCCGCCGGACCCGGCCACAGAGGCCATGTCGGAAGTCTCCGACGAGATCTCTGACGAGATCGTAGTGCTCGCCACCCGCAGCGAGAAGCGCGCCCTCGAGGTGCCGGCCCACGTCACAACGATCGATTTCGAGCAGGCGGTGGATGACGGTTTCTACACCGGTGCTGACGAGCTGCGCGGTCAGCCGGGGATCTTCTTCCGCCGCGGCGAGGGCGACAACGACGCGTTCCTCTTCGTCAATTTTCGTGGCGTCACCGGCAACCACGGCAACGACACCTTCCTCGCCCTGGTCGACGGCATTCCTTTCGTCAGCGGCGACGAGGAGGTGCTGATGAACGAGATCCCTTACGGTGCCGTCAGCAACGTGGAAATCGTGCGCGGCCCGGTCTCGGCGCTCTACGGTCGCGGCGGCATCGGTGGCGCCATCGCCTACTCGCTCGGGCCGACCGACACGCGTTCCGACCTGCGCCTAGCCGGCGGCTCGGACTCCTACTTGAATGCCACGCTCAATATCGGCCGCCGCTTCGGCGATCACGCGCTCTTCCTCAGTCTCGATGGCCTGAACGCTGACGGCTGGCGAGAGCACAACGAGAACCAGCGACTGGGGCTCTTCGGCCGCCTGCAGTTGGCCCCGAGTGAGCGTACGACTGTCAGCACCTATCTCAATGTTCACGACCGTGACTTCGAGCTCGGCGGCGTGATTCCGACCCTGCCCGACGGCACCCGGGTCGACGTCGTCGGCGGTTCCGAAACGTTCCTCGGTTCGCGGGACATCGGCATCGACAGCCAGAGCGTGATGGCCGCGGCACGTGTCTCCACGTTGTTGGACAACGACAAGCTGCTGGAAGCGACCTTCCACTATCGAGATCGGGAGAGCGACAACATCCTCGACTTCTACGACTTCTTTGCCTTCGACCCGAGTCGCAACGTCATGGCGGTCAACGGTTTCGACGCGGAAACCGAGGAGCAGACGACGTTTCTCGAAGCGACTTACGACTTCGAGATCGGCTCGACGCGCACCATCGTCGGCGCCAGCTACGAGCTGACGGACTTCGACGAGTCGGACTTCTGGACGGGCCAGTTTGGCTTCACCTTCGAGTGTGGCTTCGCCTTCTACTTGATCGAGATCGATTACACGACCGGCGAGGTCCTAAACCGCGACCATCCGTGCTTCGTCGAGCGTCAGCACAACCTGTCGGGAGAAACCGAGAATACCTTCACGGCCGCTTTCGCCCAAACCGAGATCGACATCGGCGACCGGCTCAAGCTCACCCTCGGGGCACGCTGGGATGATTTCGAGCGCGAGACGGTGCTCACCACCGGCCCGGAGCGCGCGGTCCAGCCGCTGGTGGTGGACTCGGAGGACCACATCAGCCCGAAGCTGTCCTTGGTCTACGCGGCGTCGCCGGAACGGACGTTCTACTTCAACTTCGGCGAAGGCTTTAGCTCCAACTTCGGGCCGGTCTGGCAATGGGACCCGAGCGCTTTCATTCGTGACACCCGCCCGACGACCCTGCGCAACTTCGAGCTCGGCACCAAAGGCTGGGTGTCGGATGGCAAGCTTTCCTACAACCTGTCGCTATTCACGATCGAGCAGGAGGACCGACTCGTCTTCATCTCCAATCCGGAGGCCTTCACCGACTTCACCGCGCCTTCGACCATCGCCACCACCGGGCAGTGTTTCGAGAGTCAAGGGCTCGAAGCCACCGCCACCTACCGCTTTGCACCGGGCAGCCGTCTCGAGGCGCGCTACAGCTATGTCGACGCCGAGTGGGACGAATTGGTGGTGAGCACCTTTTCCGGCCCCCTCGACCTGTCCGGCACGACGCCCACCGGCGTTCCCGAGAACATCTTCTACCTCGAGTGGCGTCAGCAGCTCGGCAGCCGCTTCGACGCCGGCCTGTCGTGGGAGTTCTACGACGACTATGCCCTGACCCAGGACAACAACTTCGAGGGGGGGAGCTACGACCTGCTGAACCTGAGCCTTTCTTACCGGCCGAATTTCGCCGCCCTCGAGCGTATCCATTTGGCGGTGACCAATCTCCTCGACGAGGACTATTTCTTCCTCTTTGGCGGCAGTCGCACGGCGGTCACCAACGCCGTGCCGGGCGTGCCGTTGCAGGCGCGCCTTTCGCTCAATTTGGCCTTCTGACGCATGCTCCACGACCTTCGCCTCGCTATCGCCAGCCTGCGTCGGGAGATACGGCTCTCGGCGCTAGTGGTGCTCATCCTGGCCGCCAGCCTCGGCGTCCACACGGCGGTCTTCAGTCTGATCAACGCCGCTTTCTTCCGCCCGTTGCCCTACGCGGACGCCGAGCGGTTGGTGGTGATCGAAACCATTTCGAGCAAAACCGGCGGCGCCTACGGTCTTTCGGTGACCGACGCCGACGATTACCGCGCGGAATCCGATCTGCTGGAAGAGGTCGGCTCTTACACGGTTCGGCGCGACAACCTGATCGCCCCGGACGGCCGCGTCTCGTCGGTGCCGTCAGCACTGGTGACGGCTGGGGTGCTGCATGCCACCGGCGTGCGGCCGGTCCTCGGCCGGATCTTCGAGCGCGAGGATGACCGCCAGGGCGGCGATAGCTTCAAGGTAGTGATTGGCCACGGACTGTGGCGTAGCCATTTTGGGGGCGATCCGAACGTTCTCGGACAGACCCTGAAGACGTCCATCGGCACCTTCGAGGTGATCGGTGTCGTGCCGTCCGGTTTCGGTTTTCCGGAGGGAGCTCAGCTGTGGTTCCCCTACCAGAGCTGGATCGACACCCAGAATAATGGCACGGCTCGGGCCGACCAGAGAGCTTGGCGTTGGGCCCAGGGGCTTGGACGCCTGGCGGCTGGCACCCGCCTCGAGTCGGCCCAAGCCGAGATCGACAGCCTGGCCTCGTCGCTTGCGGAGCGCTTCCCGGAGACCAACGGCGACTGGCGGCTCCGCCTCGTGCCCTACCGAGAATTCACCACCGCGGGTATCGCGCCCCACCTGCGTTCGCTGTTCGTGATGACCTGGGTTTTCATGGCCCTCGCCGCGGTGAATCTCGCCGGCCTGCAACTGGCCCGCAGCGTGGCGCGGACCGCGACGTTCTCCTTGCAACTTGCGCTCGGCGCCCGCGGATGGCGGCTCGGCCGTCAGTTGCTTTTCGAGACCTTGCTCCTGACCGTGCCCGGCGCCTTGCTCGGCTTGGTGCTGGCGCAGTCCCTGCTGGCCTTGCTGCCGCGGCTGGTGCCCACCGAGTTGCCGGCCTGGCTCGACGTGCGCCTGGGCCTCGGGGAGGTCGGTTTTGCCGCCGGCGCCGCGCTCGCGCCTGCGCTGGGCGTCAGGAGCGCAAAGGCCGCGCCGAAATCCGGCGGAACTCTCCGTGCCGGTCTTGCCGGCGGGTCGACCACCGACACTCTCG